>CABHPP010107745.1:64789-86450 GCA_902168425.1 Peromyscus attwateri
TGTGTGTGTGTGTGTGTGTGTGTGTGTGTGTGTGTGTGTGTGTGTGTGCGCGCACACACACACACACGCACACATGACTACAGTGTCTATAGATGCCAGAAGAGGATGTCTGAGATCCTGGAGCTGGAGTTAGAGGTGATGTGGATGCTGGAAACTGAACTCAGGTCCTCTGCAAAAGCACTACATACTCATAGCCCACTGAGCTATCACTCCAACCTGAAAAGTTTTCTTTTCTTTCTACTTTATATTTTATGTATGAGTGCTCTGAACGTATGCCTGTGTGCCACAAGAGGGCATTAGAGCCTATTATAGATGGTTGTGAGCCACCATGTGTAGCTGGAGTTTTCCTGCCTGGCCCACAGTCAGGACAAATCTGTGTCACCCGCCAGTCCCATAGCCGCTCAGACCCAACCAAGTAAACACAGAGACTTATATTGCTTACAAACTGTATGGCCGTGGCAGGCTTCTTGCTAACTGTTCTTACATCTTAAATTAATCCATTTCTATAAATCTATACCTTGCCACGTGGCTCGTGGCTTACTGGCATCTTCACATGCTGCTTGTCATGGCGGCAGCTGGCAGTGTCTCCTCCTCAGCCTTCCACTTCCCAGAATTCTCTCAATTCTCCTCTCTGTTAGTCCCGCCTATACTTCCCGTCTGACCACTGGCCAATCAGTGTTTTATTTATTGACCAATCAGAGCAATTTGAAATACAGACCATCCCACAGCAACCATGTGATTGCTGAGAATTGAACTCAGGACCTCTGGAAGAACAGCCAGTGCCCCTAACTGCTGAGCCATCTCTCCAGCCCCCAAAGTTTTCTTTTTTATGCTTTAATTTTTTTTTTTGAGACAGGGTTTCTCTGTGTAGCCCTGGCTGTCCTGGAACTCCCTCTGTAGACCAGGCTAGCCTTGAACTCATAGAGATCCTTCTTCCTCTGCCTCCCAAGTGCTGGGATTAAAGGCATGCGACACCACTGCCTGGCTTATGCTTTGAATATTTTATACCTGTGTATAATATATGTTGATCATATCCATGCCCCTCCCAGCTTCAAGTCCCCCTTTGCCCCACCTAGCATATCTCCCTCTCAACTTCATGTCTGTATGTATGTATCCCATTGAGTCCAATTGGTGCTACCCGTATGTGCATGGGTATGGGACCATCATTTGGGACATGGGCAGCTCACAAGTGACCATACCTAAAGAAAAGCAGCTCTCTCCTCCCCAGCAGCCACCAACTGCCAGTAGCTCCTCAGGTAAGGGAAGGTAGAGCCTCTGGTTCTTCTCCCCGATCCATGCTGGAGTTGGAACTGGATTGATCTTGTGCAGGGAACCACAGCTGCTGTGAGCCTGTGTGTGCGACAGCCATGCCACACCCAGAAGACATCATTTCACAGCTCCCCGCCCCCATCCTCTGGCTCTCACATTCTTTCCACCATCCCCCCCCCACTTCCTCGGGTGTTCCCTGAACCTTGGTGGTGGGGAGGTTCTAGAAATGTCCCATCTGAGTACTCAGCAGTCACTGACCCTCAGCATTTGGACAGCTCTGAGTCTGCATTCACTGCTGCCCAGTGCAGAAAGCAGCTCTTGATTATGGCTGAGAACAACACAAAGCTATGGAGATGAACACAAAGATCCAGAAGGCAGTTTGACAATGGGCAACGCACCAAGGCCCATCTTGAAAAAAGAAAAAGGGCCTCGGAGATGGCTCAGTGGGTAAAGGGTTTGCCTGACAGGAAATAAAGGCCGGAGTTCAGATCACCATCACCTACATAAATGCCCACCTTGAGTGAAGACCTGCCTGTAATCCCAATGCTCAGGAGGTGGATACACGGGGATCCCTGGAGCTAGCTGGCTGACCAAATCAGCAAGCACTGGGTCAAAGTACACACATGGACATGCACACACCATACACATAACACATATGCAAAAAAAAAAAAGGAAAACAAAAGTCCCTAACATAACTTTTTCAAATCTCAAAAGTAAACAATATTAATTCAATGAAACATACAATCCTGTCTGATAAGAGGATTTTTTTTTTTCCCAGACAGGGTTCCTCTGTGTAGCCCTGGCTGTCCTCGCTCTGTAGACCTGGCTGGCCTCCAACTCAGAGATCTGCCTGCCTCTGCCTCCCGAGTGCTGGGATTAAAGACGCGCACCACCACTGCCCAGCTGGAATTTTTTTTTTTATTTTAAGTGCATGAAAATGTTGAACATCCTACACAGTATAATTATTTTCTTTTTTTTCTTTCTTTCTTTTTTTTTTTTTTTTTTTTTTTTTTTTTTTTTTTTTTTTTTTTTTTGGTTTTTCGAGACAGGGTTTCTCTGTGTAGCTTTGAGCCTTTCCTAGAACTCGCTTTGGAAACCAGGCTGGCCTCGAACTCACAGAGATCCGCCTGCCTCTGCCTCCCGAGTGCTGGGATTAAAGGCGAGCGCCACCACCGCCCGGCTCATTGTTCCCTCTTGGCTGGTGGGGCCTTTTCACGCTGGTGCCTGTGTTGTACCAGCCAGAGGCATCTAGAAGAGTCCAGAGTAGCCATGACTACCTCTGGGAAAGGAGGGCAGAGAAGGGAGTAGACTGGCCACAGCCAGAGCTATCTCTCTCAGGAGCAGAGGTTAAAAAAAAATGGGGTGGGGATGGACCCTGCCATTATAAAGAGGGGAGTAGCTGTGGGGTGGGGTGAGCTGTAAGTTGGACCAGCCTGGGAACTAGCATAGTGGGGAAATGAGAAGGGTCAGGAGGCTAGCATGGAGCTGTTGATATTTATAAGGGGTACATGTTACTAGGGACCAGAGGAGCCTTGGAGGTTAGCTTGGGCTTTGATATATAACCACAGATACATGGCAATAGAAAGCCAAAGGCAAGGGAAGATAATGGAAGCAGCTCCTTTGGGCAGGCAGAAACCTGTTTCCTGAGGAATGCCTCCAGCAGTCCTTCTCTAGTCACTGCCTTTTGGGGTTTGGGACCTAACAGTGCATTTAGAGGTGCTAGAGGACGTGTGTGTGTGTGTGTGTGTGTGTGTGTGTGTGTGTGTAGTGTGTGTGTGTGTGTGTGTGTGTGTGTAGTGTGTGTGTGTGTGTGTGTGTGTGTGTGTGTGTAGCTACCAGGAAGCTACAGCTATTTTTGTGGTTTGACAGGGAGCAAGGTAGGTTGTTTTTGATAGCTGGGCATATTGTTTCTACAGGCGGAGTAGAATGGTCAGGCTAGAGCAATTCTTTAAGGCTAGGGGCTATAGCCTAAAATAGCATGACTCAATTCCTCATGACCTGAGGCTATTACCCAACATCCTTCACGTGAGTTCCCAACACAGGCCCAAAGTAGCAGGGTCAGGAGACCATGGTCTGCAATCGTTGTAACTGAGAACCAAACTAAATGAGGTTTTGCTTGGACCTTATGTGACATACTTAGGTCCTAATTTTGTTCTCTCCTTTACTTTTCCATTTTGGCCAACCATAGTTAAACTTTTATTATATATATAATACTACATAATAGCCGCATAATAAACCCAGCAATTGATTATGAGTCAGTTAAACACAAATCACATTCACAACATAATGAATTAAGAGCATATTGCTAAATAAGCTTCCTGTCTGTGGCAGATCTTAGACACACATTATTTTTGCTTAGAGTTTTAAAAGGAATCTTTCATACATTCTACTCTTTGTCTGGGACTTTCAATGTTACACAGCAGTGAGAGCTGGCCAACGTAACAGAACTTCCAATGACCTTGGACAGCAAACCATCTTGTACAGAGCAAGAAAGCAGACAGAAGAAAAAAATAGAGACAAAAGTGCATATGTTACAAAAGGCATTGCCTCCCTCAAGAGTGGAGAGTGAGTAAGGGGCTACCCTGTTTTGTTCATAGAGATACAAGGACAGTTAGACACATTTGCCAGAACATGGCCCAAGGGACTGTTCCCAGGGATGGGAGTTGCGGCACCTCCTCTTTTAGTCGGAGAACTGACAGGACAGAACAAAACAGAAAGGAACTTTTAAATTGGAGGCCAGTCAAGCCTTGTAGCAGGCCCCCATACCTTAGCACAACTGACGCCATGATGGAAGTACCATTCAGGCCATAAACCTCAGCACGTAGGCAGCCACCTCCCGCCAAAACAAAAGCAAAGACCTAATCCATCAAAGTCCATAACTCTGGGAGAGTAGGCTTCTCTAGTTATGTTTCTGTCTAACTATTCTTTTGTGTTTGTTTTTCAAGACAGGGTTTTTCTGTATAACAGCTCTTGGCTGTCCTGGAACTCGCTCTGTAGACCAGGCTGGCCTCGAACTCTCCACCTGTCTCTGCCTCCTGAGTGCTGGGATTAAAAGCATGCACCACTACCGCCTGTCTCTGGCTAACTATTCTTGCTAACTGATATATGTCAACCCAGGATATGGTTTTTGTGCTTAAAAGCTCACACTGAGAAAGGATTATACTGTGATCCTGAACATCCACTGTAGACATGGGCGACCTAATAAAGACTTTCTATGGACTTAAACCTGTGTCTGAGTAGTCTTCTCTGGTGGATACCCCACAACACCATAACCTGGGAATGAGAACAGACTAGAACAGAAAGCATTTAAAAACCATAGTCCAGCCAGGTGTAGCAGCTCATGATTTTAATCTCAACACTCAGGAGTCAGAGGCGAGTAGATGGATCTCTGAGTTCCATGGAAATCTAGTCTACATAATGAGTCCCAAGACAGCCACTGACAGGGGCAACAAATAAATAAATAAATAAATAAATAAATAAATAAATAAATAAATCCTAACAAACCTTAAGCCAGAATCAAGCCTTAAACAAAGTGATTCAATTTGCTAGGTAAAACTGAGGGAGGGTTCACCGGGAGGGCGGGTTCACCGGGAGCCAGGAAGAAGTGACGAATGTTTCTCAGTCCACCCACCCCCAGTGGGGGGGTGGGGCAGACAGCCAACAGTAGGCTATGTAACTGGAGTACCAGAGTTAGTGATACCTGCCACTCAAAAGCCAATCACCAGGGACAGGGATCGAATTTTCTAAATTGTGCTTTATTCACAGAGTCAGAAAAGGCAGTGGATTAACACCTTAAATGGGGCTGGAGAGGTGGCTCAGTGGTTAAGGGTACTGGCTGCTCTCACAGAGGACAGGGGTTCAGTTCCCAGCACCCAGATCATGGTTCATGAACACCCATAACTCCAGGGAATCCTACACCTCCTTCTGGCCTCCACTGTTGTGAGGTAATTCCACCAGAGAACATACACAGACACTTTTTTTTTTAAAAAGATCCCTTTTTATTTTTTTTATGTGCATTGATGTTTTGCCTGCCATGTATGTCTGTGTGAGGGTAACTTATCCCCTGGAACTAGAGTTACAGACAGTTGTGGGCTGTCATGTGGGTGCTGGGAATTGAACCAGGATTCTCTAGAAGAGCAGCCAGTGTTCTTAACCTCTGAGCCATCTCTTCAGCCCCACACAGATAGTCTTAAAGTTGAATGGAAAGTCTGTATTGCTGACTGGCAGCAGCACAGGGAACTTGCCCAAATCATGCAACCCCCATCTCATAATTCTTTGTCTCTTTTATGCACAAAAACCACATCCTGGTCAACACACTTCAGTTAGTAAGAGGCAGAAGTACAGAAACCAGAAAGCAAGGTTAGGATATTCAGGGACTTTCCTGGATCCTGGAACTATGGGTCAGTTCTTTGATGGATTAGGTCTTTGTTCCCATGTGGGCAAGTGTTGGGGCCTTCCTCTAACAGGGTGTTAGTTGTGCTGAGGTCTGAGGGCCTGTTACACCACGGGCAGCAGGTACACACAGGGTACACCATACACACATGCATTAAAACACTCATACACATAAAATAAATCTATTGAAAAGATTTTGAGCTGCCTTGTATCTTATCTCCATCCAGCAAATTATATAGGGGTGGGAGGACAGGACAAACAAAGTCTACCGTTCCAGAGCTCGGTCTTACCCCTCCAGCCAGCAAGGGGGTCAGTCACCTTTTCTTGTTCTTCCTCTCCATGGAGTGAACTGGTTGATTGGTTGTTGGGGGCGTAAGTTGGTTGGTTGATGTTTTTGATTGGTTGTTGGGGGGCATGTGAATATGAGTCTATGTACACAGATGGTAGGGGTGTGCCTATGGGCACACAGAGGCTGGAAGAAGGCACTGAGTATCCTCAATTGCCATTCTCTGCTTACTCCTTGAGGAAGTCTTTCTCCGGACATAGAGCTCCCATTTTCTCGGCTAGACTAGAAGCCAGAAAGCCCCGGTGATCTCCTGTCTCCACTTCCCTCAGAACTGGGGAGCTGGGTGGGTGTGGTGGCCCCTTAATTGCACTTGTGAACCTCTGCACTTGTGGAATAACTCTTTTGATGGCACACCCAGTTATCATACCAAGATATTGCAGCCTCTGAATTCAGGGAAGCTGAATTCCAAAAGAGCGAGAAGATTCCCCCTACCCCTGGAAAGGTCTGTAAGCCTTCAAGATATGGCTAGGATCCCTACATGGTGGTGTCTCCCAATGCTTGGGAGGTGGAGGCAGGGAGATCAAAGGTTCAAGGCAAGCCTCCAGGATAATGTGAGTTTGTTGGTCAGTCTGGGCTGCATGAGACCCTGTGGCAAAACGGTGATGATAACCAAGACCTGGGAGATGGCTCAGTGGTAAAAGCACTTGCCATGCAATCTTAATGACTTGAGGTTGACCCCTGGGACCCACATAAAAGTGGAAAGAGAACAGACTCCAGAATGGTTTGTTCTTTGATCTCCACAAGGTCTCTCTCTCTCTCTCTCTCTCTCTCTCTCTCTCTCTCTCTCTCTCACACACACACACACACACACACACACACACACACACCCCAAAATAAAAATAAAACAAAGCTGGAAAAATGGCTTAGTAGTTAACTGCTCTTGCAGAAGACCCGGCACTCCATGTGTAATTCCAGTTCCAAGGGACCTGACACCCTTTTCTGGCCTCCACGAGATGTGCACATACATGCATGCAACGAAGCACTCATATACATAAAAAAAATTTAAATAATATTTTTAACTAAAATTAAAAACAACAACAAAAAAAACTCGAGCAAAACAAAATTGTAACCAGTACGAGGAGGACCGTCTGACCTCCTCCCAGAATCCCAGCCTCACCTGCCCCTCGAGGACAAACTCTTCCGATTCTGACCACGTGGGGCGCTCTAAGCAACACTCCCAGCATCCCCCGCGGCGGTCCCGGGATGAATGGAGGGAAGACACACCCCCAGCGCGCGTGCGCACACTCGGGACCTCCCAGCCCGGGACGCAGGCGCGTGCGCACCGTAGGCTTAAATCCGGCGGTGGGCGGTGCCGTGCACATCCGAGCACCATGGAGGGCGAGCCGGGGCAGCAGCGCGGTAGCCCAGGCCGCGCCGAGAGGCTGAGCGAGCGAATGCTGGACGAGTTCGTGTCGCTGCACGGCCCCGCGCTGCGCGCCTCGGGCGTCCCGGAGCGCCTGTGGGGCCGCCTCCTGCACAAGCTGGAGAACGAGGTACGGGGCGGCGCGAGCTGCGAGCGGGCTATGCGGACGAGTGGGGAGCGCAGCCCAGCGGCTCCAAAGGGGAGCCACTTACAGGCTCAGGAGTGGGATGTATCTGGGAGTCCTAGGGGACCAGCCGAGAGCTGCGCCTGTGCCGCCATCCTGCAGGACCCGGGCCCTGCCAAGGATGAGCTGGGACCTGCAAATGACATGCGCTTGGCTCGGCATCCCAGCACCTCTACCGCGGTGTAAAGAACAAGAGTTGCTTCCCACGGCATGAGTCGCCGGTCACACCCTTTGTAGACTAGGGAGAATGGAAGCCCGAGGAGATGGAGAAGACGCTAAGAGAGGGTGAAAGGTGTTCCCCATCCTTGAAGGATGGCTCCATCTTCCACCTGAACTAGGGGTGTGCGGCCTCTAATGCCTGAAAACTGGGCCGTGGGTTTGAATGTTAAAGACAGAGCAGCTGCTGGGCTGAGCAGAGGGCCTTTTCCGAAGCTAGAGCTTGGCTTAACTTCAGGACACCGCCTCCCAACAGAGACCCACTAAGGCTGCAGGTGACCAGGAGAGGCCAAGAACTAGGCGTCCCCTGAGCCTAAATATGGGGCCGACTTTGATCCCGTTCCACACTATAGATGAGCCAGATATCTCCTGCTTAAAGCCTGTACATAGGGCTGTGGTGCAGCTCACTGTGTAGAGTGCTTACCTAGTCTTGGGGAGAGCGCCCCATCCCTAGCCCTATGGGTTGGGAAGGGAAGTGCAGAGGCGCATTCAATGGGCTAGCGTGATTCCATGTAAATGGTCCTGGGCAGTGTCCTGAGGTTACAGCTCCCAGTCAGCCCCCACAGCAGGGGTATTAAATGCGTTTTCCACTTTCAGTGTGGTGTTCAGGCACTACCACATCATAGATCGAGGCTCATTGTAACCCCTTACAGAATGGAACTTCATAGAACTGGGTTCCCTCTGCTCATGTGGTGGGCCTCCCCTGTTCGGCCACTTTCTGCAGACTTGCCTTAATCCCAGGCCAATGCTGAGGTAGAACCCGGACCCCCATCTGTTAGTGAGGATAAAAAGGTGCCCATGATGCTGCCTGAAAGCACCGTTTTTTTTGGAATGCCCTGGGGTCCAACTCAGCCAGCCTTCCGGGACACTCTCACTTGGACAGGTGACTCCCCACCTAAGCCATGTCTCATTTGGAAAGCAGGGATGGAGGCACCCAAGCACCTGGCTCCCTGGGGGGAAATGAGCTCCAGCATGTGTCCTGTCCCTCCTCACTTAGGCTGCTGTGGCCTAGGCAGGGACAGCCATCGTTTTTCCCCCCAGGCCCTACTGAGCCATTCCAGACAAAGCTGAGTCACCACAGTGAGACCAGCCACCAGGCCCAGAGGGAGTGCTCAGCAGGACTGTGTACCTGCCTGCAGAAAGCTACCCTCCCCCACCAGGCATTCAGCCCTGGTTCCTTACCTTGATCAATTCCACAGAAAAGATAGGAGGTGTTTTTAAAAACACCCTCCCTCCCACTTGGAGGAACATCTGCTGCTGTTGCCTCCCAAGGGGTTACAGCTAAACAGGGCAGGATTGGTCCCCCTTTTCCCAGCAGAGGAAAAGCCAGGTTAGAAGGTCTGGGGTGAAAGGCTGAGGGTTGGAGGACCCATGATCCCTGAGTTGTGGGTTCCAGCCCCCCAGTCTTAAATGAGGGCGAGCCTCCCCCCAACCCAGGGCTGCTTCAGGGATCAAAAGAGCATTGGTTGAGACTCTGTTCTTTTTCTCCACCTGAGAGCTTCCCTTATCTTCCTGTTGGCCTGCCAGAATCCACTCTGGAGTATGGTAACCTCCCTGTTCCCCCCCACACACTTTTATGTGCATTAATTTAGTGTGTGTGTGTGTGTGTGTGTGCGCGCGCGCGTGTGCGTGCGCCCGTCCGTGCACACGTGCGCACAGGCACACAAACATGCAGACGTGGAGGTCAGAGGACAACTTTCAGAACTTGGTTCCACCTTGAGAAATCTGTGACCAAACTCAGATCATCAAGCTTGGTCACCATCGCCTTTACCCCATGAGGCATCTCAGCAGTGGTGCCCCACTCCACCCCACCCCCAACCCCATTCCTTTCTTTCCCTTCCCAGCCTGTGGTTACTTCCCTCAGCACCCTAGAACTGCAGGCCTGAATCTTTCCCCAGGGCTCCCTCCCATAGCTTCCCAGCTCCCAGTGAGTTGAAAGAGTCCAGCCCTCGTGACCCCAGCCCTTGTCTTCTGGCCTTACAAAGCTTGTCTGTGCCTGAGTAGGTCGTGCCCAGAGTGGCGGAGGTCTAAGGGAAGAACTCGCCCGTTAAGTCCCATTTCGTCTGATTCTCGGCAGGTGTCCTGCCAAGTGGGGAAACTGAGTCTCAAGTGTAATTGTGGGGCCTGGCTTGTAAGAGCCTTTGCCATAGCCCAGGCCCCATTCTGTGCCTTGCTTTGTTAGTAATTAAAACATCCCAACAAACCCAGACCTTCCCACCGTACAGATGGGGAAATTGAGTCACAGAGGGGTTGAGTTAACTTTTCCGAGATCACATAATATGTGGCAAAGCTAAGGTTCAAACCTCCCAAGTAGGCCTCAGATTCCAAAGGTCCAACCCCCACCCCCCACTTGCTGGCTTAAGGACAGGCCTGAGGTGGGAACTGGGAGGGAGCGTGGGAGAAGAGGCCGGCTTGTTGCTTCTCCAGCTGTCCTTGACTCCCAATTCTTCTTGGCCTGGGAAATCCAAGCCCACACCTTACAGTCTCCTCTCTGCCCCGAGAGTACCCACAGCACCCTCAGGCCTCACTTTCTGCTGTGCTAGTATGGAGAGGTGCCTGTGGGCTGTCTCGGCTGTCCTGGTATCAGAATATAGCTCTGGTGAAAGCGAAGTCAGGGTGCTCCCTGCCAAACACCATCCTGATCCCCCATCTGCCTCCAGCACTCCAGCGCCACCCTCTGCTTCGGAGGCCTCATTTCCCCTGTAAAACACTAAAAATTCTGCTATGGATACTTTGTGCCTTTTCCAAAGTGTCCTGTCTGTGGATGGTAGCACAGGAGTGTGGCAGAGATTACTTCCCTGGGAGGTCTCAGTTCTTCTGTTAGATGTTACTAAGAGGATGTATGGTAAATAGGGCTTGCTCCTTGGAGGTGAAGGGGTCAGGGGTGGGGTCTCCTACCCACACCCCTGATTCATTGTGCACTGGCCCTAGGTTTTTGATGCCGGGGACATGTTTGGGATAATGCAAGTGGAGGAGGTGGAAGAGGCTGAGGACGAGGCTGCCAGGGAGGCTCAGAGGAAGCAGCCCAACCCTGGGAGCGAGCTGTGCTACAAGGTCATCGTGACCAGTGAAAATGGAGTCCGGGCTGATGACCCCAACAGGTAGGACCCGAGTCTGGGCATTGGTTTTTTTTTTTTTGTTGTTGTTGTTGTTGTTTTTAAGTTTCAGGCTTCATTTTAGAGAGATTCCACGTAGACTCTTTTTCCCTGTGACGTGTGTGGCCAGTGGTGTTCCCACGGGCTTTGGGGGTCGTGTCTGAACCTGTGCTGTTGACAGTCTACCAGGAATCGTGCTTGACGCCCCGGAAAGCACATCCTTGTAACCTCACCACAAGGTGCTCTAGCTCTTGGTTTTGCTAAGGGCAAGCAAACCCAGGAAGAGGACTTTCATGAGGTTGTCCAGTTAGTTAAGGATGTGGCTGCTGAACCCAGCTAAACCTAACTGAGCCTGGCTTCGCTGAGGGCCCTTGTCCCCTCTCCCCGAAGCTTGCTGTCTCAATCCTGGGAACGTTCTCAGAAAGCAGGAAGCCCTAGACCAAGCCTGGTGTTGCCCAGAGCCAAATCTAGACTCAGGACTTCCCATCTCCCAGGGATCCCGGGGTGGGCCTGTGGACCCCTCTGCCAGAAGCTTTGTCAGAACCTTAAGGAAGGAACTTCCTGGGGGCTGGAGAGATGGCTCAGAGGTTAAGAACACTGACTGCTCTTCCAGAGGTCCTGAGTTCAATTCCCAGCAACCACATGGTGGCTCACAACCATCTGTAATGAGATCTGGCGCCCTCTTCTGTATACTAAATAAATAAATCTTAAAAAAAAAAAAAAAAAAAAAAGAAGGAAGGAAGGAACTTCCTGAGTTTCCTTGGCATCTGGTGTCTTGGACCAAGCTGTTGTCTTCTCCTTCACCAGCCCCCAAGTGAGCTGTAGGGCCCACTCCACTGATGGCAGAGTAGCCCCCCCACACACACACCTGGCACTCAGATCTGTGCACAAGTGACTTAGGTCCAGCACTGCCCAGGAACTCAAGCCTCACACAGCCCAGTGCTGGCCCACACCTCAGCACGCCGTGAAGGGGCTGGGGATGGACCACCATCACCACAAACACCTGTCTTAGTAACTTTTCCTGTTGCCGTGATAAAATACACCAACCAGGTCAGCTGAGGGAGAAAGGGTTTATTCTGCTTCACAGTGTGAGGTACAGTCCATCATGAGGAGGGGGCAGGGTGTGCATGGAGGTGGGGGTCCAGTAGCAAGAGCTTGAAGTCTTTCATATTCTATCTATAATCTAGAAACAGGACAGTGAATGCATTGTTGGTACTCAGCTGGCTTTCTCCATTTTATGAAGTCCAGGGTCCCCTGCCCAGGGAGTGGTCCCTCCCACAATAAAGATGTGTCTTTCCATGTCAGTTACCATAATGAAGACAGCCTCACAGGCGTGCCCAGAGGCCTATCTCCCGGGTGACTCTAGTGTCTGTCAAGGTGACAGCTCTGGCCTTCACAGAACACAAGTGTCTGTTTCGGTCTCCTCTGCTCTAAGGACTTCATCCCTCCGAGTAGTCCGTATTTGCTAGGCCCCAGAAGTTCTCTGTCCTCTGTACCCCATACCTACCTGGGTATGACTATTGTCACACTTCATGGTCACCCCCAAATGCACACCTCTGAGGCATGGCTTTGTACCGCACACGGCATTGTTCAGGAATAAACCAGCCTTTGAGGATATGCAGACAGACTGGGAGACGAATGCCATGGTAATGTGTTCCTGACCTCGGTCTCGAGCATGACCTGGAACGTTACTGTTCCTTTCTTTTTGTAGGGACTGTGTGCTCAGGGGAGGGGGCCAGTGTGGGGCTGCCTTGTTCATTGGGCACCTGTATGTGTGGATTCCCCTAAGCCAGCAAAGCTTGCTGGGGCCAGGGTTAGAAAGACAGGCCTGATGGGGGTGGGGGGTGATGATGCATGCCTTTAATCCCAGCACTTGGGAGGCAGAGGCAGGCGGATCTCTGTGAGTTCGAGGCCAGCCTGGTCTACAGAGAAGTTCCAGGACAGCCAGGACTACACAGTGAAACCCTGTCTCAAGGAAAAAGACAGACAGGCCTCTCCCATAGGAAGTTCTTGGTCCCCTTAGGTCCTGGGGTACACGTGCATGCATGCAGGTGTGCGGGGCTGCAGTCCTTCCACGTGCCTGCTGCCACTCCCAGTGTATAGAGCCTTTGTGTTGAGTGCCTGTCACTGCTAGATCTGCAGCGAGCAGGACAGCAGCATGAACCTTCACCCTGTGCCTGCAGCCAGGCTCCAGCATTTACCCGAGTGGTTGCAGTGAGCCTGACCCCATTTGTTCCATGTGATGCTCATGTCCATGGGGTTGGAAATGGGGACCTCCCGCTGTCCTCCTTCAGAGTTGAGAGAAGGAGGTCTTGCTTCTCAGAACCACACTGAGTGGGTGGCAGAGCAGTGGCATTGGGCCGAGGCACTGGGCTGTGGCAAGCAAGTCTCAGAAGGGCTGGGCACCAGAGCCTGGGCCTGCTCTGCCTTCTGCTCCCTGATCCCTTTTCCTTCCTGCCCTGCTTAGTGAAGTGATTCTCAGCCTGTGGGTCACAACCCCTTTGGGGGTCGAATGACCCTTTTCAGAGGGGTCACCTGAGACCATTGGAAAACACAGAAATTTGCGTTACAATTCAGATTACAGTTATGAAGTAGCAACGAAAATAATTTTATGGTTGGGGGGTCACCACAACATGAAGAACTGTATTAAAGGGTCACAGCATTAGGAAGGTTGAGAACCACTGGCTTAGTGGTTCGTGTGTGGCTTGTACCCACAGCATCTTCCTCATCGACCATGCCTGGACATGTCGTGTGGAGCATGCACGTAAACAGCTGCAGCAGGTACCTGGACTTTTGCACCGTATGGCTAACCTGATGGGCATTGAGTTCCATGGTGAGGTGCCCAGCCCAGAAGTTGTGGCCCTGGTGCTGGAGGAGATGTGGAAGTTCAACCAGACCTATCAGCTGGCCCACGGGGTGAGTAAAGTCCCTTTCTCCCAGGACTGGGAGAAGCCCTACTTGGTCCCTGTGCCTTTACCAGAAGTATGTTACCAATAATAAAGCAAAGCGAAACAATCAGGTGACAGCCAGGCGTGGAGGTACACCCCTTTACTCCCAGTACTTGGGGGGAAGAGGCAGATGGATCTTTGGGAGTTCAAGGCTAGCCTGGTCTAGCCAATTTTTTTTGGGGGGGGGGGTTCGAAATGGGTTTCTCTATGTAGCTTTGGAGTCTGTCCTGGATCTTGCTCTGTAGACCAGGCTGGCCACAAACTCACAGAGATCCATCTGCCTCTGCCTCCCAAGTGCTGGGATTAAAGATGTGTGCCACCACCGCCCAGTGGTCTAGCTAATTTTAGACTGACCAGGGCTACATACAAGACCTTATCTTGGTACCTGGGACCTCTAAAACTGAGTTCCCGGGACTCAGCTGCCCCTTCTAAACATGTTACCCTCCGTGGCTCTTACCACCCTTGAAAGGAGAGCAAAACCCTTTGACACACCTTCAGGCAGGCCTTCATCGCCACCCTGCCACCCTGCCACCCTTCCAGGCTCATCCTCCTGGCTCAAGCCCCTCCCCACACTCAGCTTGGGGGAAACCATGTTTGTTTATTAAGGTCTAGCTCCTTGACCCTCCCTAGCCCAGCATAGCACATGGGACTATCCCTGCCATTACTGAACCTAGTGCCTTATTTCCACAGGCCTGGGCCAGTTAATGGGATTGGGGGAACCTCCAAGCTCAGAAATAAGCAGAGATGAACAGGGGTTGATGTTGGGTACACAGGTCAGGGAGACAGCGGGTGGGTGGACATGTGGCCGAGGATTGTTGTATCCTGCCCACAGACAGCCGAAGAGAAAGTGCCCGTGTGGTACATCATGGATGAGTTTGGCTCCAGGATCCAGCATGCAGACGTGCCGAGCTTCGCCACTGCTCCTTTCTTCTACATGCCTCAGCAGGTGGCCTACACACTGCTGTGGCCCCTAAGGGACCTAGACACAGGCGGTAAGTCAGGTGCCCGCACACCCCAGAGGATGGACCTTGGGCGGGCCTCCTGCCACCCCCACTGATGGGCATGCGTGTCTTGGCGCAGAGGAGGTGACCCGGGACTTTGCCTACGGAGAGGCAGACCCTCTGATCCGGAAATGCATGCTGCTGCCCTGGGCCCCTGCCGACATGCTGGACCTCAGCTCCTCCACGCCTGAGCCTCCTGCCAAGTATTATCAGGTGTGGCCCTGCGCCTGCAACCCTGGGCCTAGTGTTTTAGTGGTTTCTGGAATGTTCTCTGTCCATTCACCAAATGTTAATGTCAGCTGGATTCCAGGCTCCAAACCAGCGACTGTGGGATGAGGGAATCATTTGGCAAACACCTGAGAGATAAGAGGCTTAATGTTCGCCAGCTGCCTGAGCCACAGTTTGTCATCTGTCCTGATCTAGATCCCAGGTCACCTGGGTTTGGGAAAGGGTGGCCTAGGCAGCTAGGTGTGGCTGTCCACGCTACTCTGCCCCTCCTCTTCTCATGGTGCTCCCTCACAGGGTACAGGAAGACACTAGTTGTTCCTTGGTGTCCATGGGGATGGGTTGCAGGACCACACGGATACTAAAATCTGTGGGGACTCCGGTTTGTCACGTGGAACAGCCAGCACTGCCTCCAGTGTCCCTTATCTTCTCTGGACTGGTTGTAGTTCTCGGGAGACAGTCGTGTGGTTTGGGAATGATGGCACAGAAAGACGTCTGCACACATTCTCAACACAGGACTTTTTCCCCAAAAAGCATTTTTGACCTCCTGTTGGTTGAATCTGAAGTAATGGAGCCTATAGGTTCAGAGGGCCAACTGCATTGTAGTACATTTCACAAGACAGCAGACCTTCAAGGGGTCCTTGCGGTTACTGGACAGCCTGCAGGTCAGGACCCTATGGATTCACTCGGAAATGCCTGGCTCTGCTGAGAGGCCCAGTAGCAATCAGTAACACAGCCCCTAGTGGCTGGACAGATAGCTTAGTGGTAAAAAGCACTGGCCACCGGGCGGTGGTGGCGCACGCCTTTAATCCCAGCACTCGGGAGGCAGAGCCAGGCGGATCTCTGTGAGTTCGAGGCCAGCCTGGGCTACCAAGTGAGTTCCAGGAAAGGCACAAAGCTACACAGGGAAACCCTGTCTTGAAAAAAACCAAAAAAAAAAAAAAGCACTGGCTGCTACTGCAGAGGACCTGTGTTTGGTGCCTAGCACCAGGTCAGGTAGCTTCACAACCGTTTATAATTCAAGTTCCGTGGATTCCAGCACCCTCTTCTGGCCTCTGTGGGCACTGCACACACATGATGCACAAATGTACGTGTAGGTAAACACTGAATGCGCATAAAATAGAATAAAAAAATCTTTAAGGGGGGTGCAAGAATCTTCTCCCTTGTCCCCAAATCTGTACACACAGGAGCCTGTGCCTAGTGTTCACCATTCTGTTGGTGGTAAACACACTGGGGTGTGGAGAGTTAGAGTCCAAGGCCAAGGAACCACAGGGACTCAGTAGAGGCCAAAAACCTTGCTCTACTATATTTGAATCTACCCTGGCATGCAGACATCTGATACCACTGAGTGCCTCTGAAGGTTGTAGAAGGAGTAAGCACATTAACTCAGGTTGTAATGGAAGCTGTGTGAGTTGCTGACTGGCAGGGGCAGACCACAGTCATGGTCTTATGGCACCTTGCTGAATCCAGCAGACAGAAGGGTGCTGGTGGTTCAGAGTTGGGCCCCTAGCCCCCTGAGTGCTCGTATCCAGTCAGGGTTTGGTGAACATGGAATTGGGTGCTCTAAGTGAGGTTTGAGGACGGCTAGGGAAGGTCCCACAGGCCTCCAGCTGTCTATCAGTGGACCATGAAGAATTGGCACCCCCTCTGGGAAGCTGCTACAGGCAGGAAGAGAGAGCCAGGAGGGCCGACACCCCTCACCTGAAACCTTGTTGCATAGGCCCAGGGGTGGCCTGTGCTGGTGACAGAGGACTCCAGCAGCTTAGGACAGCAGATACTTACTGCCTCCCACAGTTTTTGGGGGGGCAGGAACTGGAGACAGTACTCACAAGTGCTTTTGGTTCGGGGTTTTCTGGGCACACAGACTGTCCCCCAAAGCTGAAGAGTCTGAGCCTTCCTGGAGCTGAGACGTTTGTATGTAGGACTCAGGCCTGATGAGTCAAGCTGGCTGTCTCTCCACCCAGGTGCCTCTCTGTGGGCTCCTGAGTGTCCCAGAGGCATGGCAGCTAGCTTCTCTTCACTCGAGTGATTCAGGAGCAAGGAGGAGAGAGTTGAGGAACCTGTGGTCTGGGCTCAGAAGCAGTACCTCACCTCGTCCCTGCTGCTCGTTCCACGTAGCTCCTTGGGTCCTGGGATGGACTGTGCTCTGCCTTTCAAGGGAGTGTCAGAGTCTGGGTGTGTTTTAAATTGTTAGCCAGCCTCGTCCGGGAACAGCCCTGGGGGCTCCTCTCAGACCAAGCAGCCCCTCCCTGCAGAGTTCCGGCACCTCTTGCCACCCGCATCTGGAACACAGCATGGAGACTGAGAACAATGTGTGTGTTCTTTGCCCAGCCTGGACTCTTGGGGACCTGGGAGGCCTGAGTCCAGAGCCTCAGGTCAGGTAGCCCTGAGCGGCCACTGAGAATTAAGGATGTGAAGAAGGGTGTGGCCTGACTTGTGGGGTTGGGGAAGCTCGAGGTCATTTGCTCCCTTCACTGAGGTCTGTTTCTACCTCTGATTCTAGGCCATCCTGGAGGAAAACAAGGAGAAGCTGCCCCTCACCATTAGCCCAGTGGCACGTCCCCAGGGCCACATCTTCAGGTACATAGCCCTTGTTCTCTGCTCTCACCAAGACTTAACGTCAATCACTGCCGTTCCCAGGTCCCAGAGCAAGTCAGTGGCCCAGACAGGCCTTGGAATCCAGGAATGTTGGCAGTGGTACCAGGTCCAAGGTTCTCGGAACCACAGAGGAAAGCAAGAGGGTGGGCGGGGCTGCCCGGAGGAGGCAGCTGTTGAACTTGCCCTGGAAAATTAGAAACAGCCGGGCCCAGTGGCACATTCCCCTAATCTCAACATGAGAGACAGAGACAGGAGGATTGCCACCAGTTCTTTGCCATCCTGGGCTACAGAGTGGGACCCTATCTCAAAAAAGGAAAAAAGTTGCCAGACAGTGGTTGTGCAAGCCTTTGATCCCAGCACTTGGCAGATCTCTGTGAGTTCAAGGACAGCCTGTCTACAGAGTTCCAGGACAGCCGGGACTACACAGAGAAACCCTGTCTCAAAAAACCACCCAAAAAAAAGGAAAAAGGCACCAGTATTTCCAGGAGATCCTGTCCAAGGAGTCTGAGGGTATGGGCAGTGACGGGGAAAAGACATGGCTGTACTTCATGCCACAGGGCCTGGGTACAGGGCCACGCCCACCTAGTGCCGAGCAGGGCCTCTGTCTTCCCAGGAGCCCTCTCTCCAGGCCTCTAGATGCCATATCCATGACTGCTTAAGCTTGGTTCAGCTACAGTAGGGCCGTGTGCTCCCCTCTGTCAAGTTCTGCCACGTCCTAGGGATGGCCTCCCTCTACTGGGTCCTCCTCCTCCTGCCTGAAGCCAGAGAGAGCCCTAGCCTAAGGAAAGGGGGTATCCTGAGACACAGATCTGGCGGCGAGCCCCATTCCCACCACACTCTGTCCCCTCTGCAGTGGACTAGATGGGAGCCCAGTCAGAGTCCTGCTTGCAGCCATGGTTCACACCCGCACTCCTGACTCAGGCGGGCTGCCTGCCTGATGCCAGCCCTTCCCAGCAGGCCCGCGCCTGCTCACTTTGAGCCCTCCCACTGAGCATCCTCCAGCTGCCTCTCCCTTATGTCCTGTGTCCTCTTTGCCTTCACACTCTGTTCCTTCGGAAATGCAGCCACCTCCAGGCCCCGTCCTCACTTCTGTCACGACATAAGACCTGTCCCAGGATGCCTGTCTTGACAACACACCCACCGGAGGCCTGCAGATTCAGGAGAGCCCTCTGGGGACTCTAGCTCTCTCTTCATGGGCTGAGATCAAGGGGGATTGGGAGGTTAATAGTGTCTCCTAATGGCAGCGACTGAGGTGTTTCCAGGTTTTTAGTCTCTTATTCAAGAATGAAATAAAAGGACCAGCAAGATGGCTTGGCCAGTAAAGGCACCTGCCGCCAGGCCTGGTGACCTCAATTCAATTCCTGAGAACCAGCTCCCTGCCACAGGTGGTCTTCTGACCTCTCCACACGCACAGATAAATAAATGTAAGAAAGAAAGTACACGGATTATAGAGTAGCAAAGAAACTTTCATTTCACACAAAGTGATAGTAGAGCTTAGAAAGGAACACACTGTCGAGACTGGTGGAGTGGGCAACAGACTGAAGGCGCTCAAAGGTCCCAGTTACTGTTTGGGGGTTTCTTGTATGGGGTTCAAGAGAAGGTTAGTTTCTGGGGGTATAACTTTGGGTGGTTTCCCCTTTTTTGTTTTGTTTATTGTTTTGGTTTCAAGACAGGGTTTTTCTGTGTGCACCTGGCTGTCCTGGAACTCAATCTATAGACGAGGCTGGCCTTGAACTTAGAGATCCGCCTGCCTCTGCCTTCTGAGTGCTGGGATTAAACCACCACCGCCCGGCTTCTCCATTTTGACTGAGAGGCTTAGATCACTCTTTTCTCGCTGTGCATGTTTATTCCTATAATGCATCCAACCTTGATTTACATGTTGTTAATTACTCATGGGCATACAGCAGTAAATAAGAGTCTCCCTAAAAGTTGAGGACAGTTTCGGCTTATTGCCCATGTACCCTAAGCCCGTTCAGGCCAGACTGACCCTTCTCCCAGGATGTATTTTTGAATAGAAACTGCAAGTTTGGTGTCATTATGGGGAGGAGAAATTTGCTGGTGGGGGGGTGTAGCCCAAGCCAAGCGGAGCCCCAGGATGCTAAGCTCTCCCTATGCTGGCCTGCCTCATACCCAACCTGTTTTCCTAACAAACTAGCATCTACAGAACACCTAAGCCATCCTGTTTCCCTGGTGGAGATGTGAGGCAAGCTCTGTGCTCTCGTCTTCTATGGAGAACCTGGGGGCATAACCATGTGTCTCTCTACAGCCGGGCAGAGGAAATGGGTCTAGCCCAGGCTGCCAGAGCCAGGAATTCCCTGGGACTTGCTGCCACAGAGGCAGGGTGAGCAGGAGCTCCTGTCCGCCTCTGGGCTGCTGCTCACTCAGGTCTCTCCACAGAGTCCACTCCGACATGCAGCAGGTGCTCTGCCACCTCACCCACCCACGTTTCACCTTCACTGAAAGCGAGGCTGACGCTGACATCCTCTACCACTTCTCACACTTCAAGGACTACAGGTGGGTGGGAACCTTGTGGCCCGCAGGGCCTCACACCCAGTGCCCCTGACTGCCTGCCGCTGTCCCCAGGACCTCAAGCTGCATGCATGTCTGTGTGAAGGGGACGCTAAGCTGACCTCTGAGTTGGCCATACCCACCTCCATCCACAGGACGCTCAGTCAGGAGAGGCCACAGGTGCTACTCAACCAGTTCCCCTGTGAGAACCTGCTGACCGTAAAGGACTGCCTGGCCTCCATCGCTCGCCGGGCTGGGGGTCCTGAAGGTCCCCGCTGGCTGCCCCGAACCTTCAACCTGCGCACTGAGCTGCCCCAGTTCATCAGCTATTTTCAGCACCGGGAGAGACAGTAAGTCCCCTAGACTCAAGGCAGGACAGACACTCCTGGACACTTCTGCTACAATGCTGCAGCTCTGCTCCATCCTTATCCCGTGCCCAGCCTGCTCCTTAGCTGAGCACCTACTGGCTCTCTGGTTGCTTCTGTGTGGGTAGGGGTGGGGAATGCAGCTTCTACCCTATACCATTTCTTAGCTTCCAGCAAACTCCTCCTGATTACCCCAGTGCCTTTGTGGCACTGGGTTTCTAACAGACATTAGCTAGCCAGTCTGCCTCCAGATCCTTGGGACACATTGTCTAAAAGGCAGGTATGGCTCAACTATGTCTTCCCCAGGGGTGAAGACAACCACTGGATCTGTAAGCCTTGGAACCTGGCCCGCAGCCTGGACACTCACGTCACCAACAACCTCCACAGCATCATTCGGCACCGAGAAAGCACCCCCAAGGTGGGCTTATAGCTCCCCTCACCCAGGCGCTCCAAGCACGGGCAGAAACACCAAAGAGAATTAGGGGCTCAGGACCTTCGGCTAGGTCCGAGGTTGGGAGAGTCCACTGTGACTCAGGGTCACTCAGCTTGTGGGAATCAGAGCGCACCACAGCGGCACATGGGCTAATCACCCATGGAGCCCCTGGGTCTATGGTAGTGATCCTGTAGGGAGGGCCCTCCAGTGGCTGTGTGGGAGAGCTGCCTCAGACACAAGGCTTTCCTGGGCCATGGCTACAGTGGTGGGACACGTTCGTGGCAGGAGCTGGAAGGAAATGAACTTGGAGGACTGTCAGTCATTGTGGGGACCTGAGACAGCAGGTGGAGTGAATGGAATTGGTGGTGAGAGTTCCTCCTTTTATAACCTGGAAGCCAGGGCTAGGGAGATGGCTCAGTGGTTAAGAGCACTGGCTGCTCTTCCAGAGGACCCGGGTTCAATTCCCAGCACCTACATGGTAGCTCATAGCTGCCTGTAACTCCAGTTGCAAGGGGATAGGACACCTTCACACAGACATGCATGCAGGCAAAATATGAATGCACATGAAGTAAAAATCATTTTTAAAAAAGCCAGGCGGTGGTGGCACAAGCCTTTAATCCCAGTAGAGCCAGGCAGAGCTCTGTGAGTTCGAGGCCAGCCTGGTCTACAGAGTGAGTTCCAGGACAGGCACTAAAGCTACACAGAGAAACCCTGTCTC
>CABHPP010107746.1:0-18950 GCA_902168425.1 Peromyscus attwateri
TACTCCATCTCCCCCTCCATTCAGTGTGCAACAACCACAAATGTTTTCTGTCTAAATGGATTTGCCTACTGAGATTATTCATATAAGAAAATCATAAAATGTGGCCTTTTAAAATCTGGCATATCTCACTACTTAGCATAATGTTTTTGAGACTGGTTCACATTGTAGCATGTACCACAATTTTGATCCTGTTTATAGCTGAACAATATTCCACTGGATGAACACACCACATTTTGCTTGTCAATTCACCCACTTCTGAGTATTTGGGTTGTTTCTGTTTTTCATGGTCACACTTCATGCCACTATGAAGATTCATATGCAAGTTGCTGTAGAGACATGTGTTTTCATTTCTCTTAGATTTAAACCTAAGGGGAGAACAGTGAATCATATGGTAATAGCATGTTTAACTTTTTGAGAAACTGCCAGACACTTCTGTACAGCAGCTGTACCATCTTACATTCTCATCAGTATTGTACAGGATTTCAGTTTCTCCCAGAGCTTTGGCTTTATTTTTAACTCTCAGAGAAGAGTTCCATTAAATTGGAGACACCCAATTAGCCCAAATGATTGGCTGTAATGCTGGGCATTTGGATCTGGGCCTCTTAATTAATGCTTAGGCCAGCAGGAGAAACAAAGCAAACAAGGACAGAATGGGAGTGGGGGCCCTCCCCTCCTCCACAGCCCAGGAGTGTCTCTTGTGCATGCTTACATTCTAAAGGCTGGAGCTAGCAGGTCCACTCGAATGTTGTGGAACTGTCCTACAGTCCTTGTCTGTGGGATTCACAGCACCCAGTTCAGCAGAGGACCTAGAGAGGAAAGTTCTTGGCTATAAGAACCAAGGCCAGAGAATCCCACGTGATTTTAGAAGAGAAATGTCACAGTATCAATACTGACTATGGCAAGGAAAGAAAGAACAGTGCTGCCTTCTCTGTTCCATGAGAAATTCAAAGTTTCAGTGGGTTCTACAGGTTATTAAACCCCGTGGTATTTGACACTGGCTGTGATGCGGATTTAGGAAATAAATAATAATGATGAATAACTAGCTCTCAAGATGATGGCATGTGAGTATATCACTGAAACTTGTCCTTATGGCCTGTCTCTCTCCTTCAGTGATCAGACAGCTGGATAGCTACTGAATCCATGGCTCCTGCAGTCTGTATCACTTTATGGGCAGTTCAGCCTCATTCTGAGATGCCATTAAATCGTTCAAGCCATTCCATGCTATTTTCAGGCACTGAAACTGTCACTGTCAGGGTGACATACCTCTTTACCATCCAGGAAGGACTGAGGCACAATTCCAAAGTCCCTCCTCAACATGTTAAGAGGAAAGAAAAGAAAGCCTCCAGGTAGAATCTTGATCATCCGGATCAGTTTCAAAATCCTTGACTCTTCAATAACCTGAGATTTTGATGAGCAGATTTGAAATCTTATTAGGAGAGGCAATTTTTTTCTGGTGTACGTGTGTGCAGATAAGAGGTCAATCCTCTGGGTATCATTCCACAGGAGCCATTCATTTGGACTCTTTGAAACAAGAGGGGTTTTGTTTGTTTGTTTATTTTGTTTGTTAAAGGACCTGGGGCTCACCAATTAGGTTTGGTTGGTGGGTCAGAGAGTGCCTGGAATATGCCTGTCTTGTCTGTGCCTCCAGTGTTGGGATATACGTCTGGTTAAGACTGGATTCTACTCATATATTTCAACTCAAACAACCTAGAGCACATCAGATCAAAGAAATAAGTTTATATGAAAGCAAACCAAATATCAAGTATTTGCAAAATATAAAGCACTACCTTTTGCTAATAATTTTTGTTTTTTCAAATTTGTTTTTCATATAGTTCGTTTCTGTGTTATTTGTGATAACATTTAATAAGTGGACTATCCTCATTTAAAATGAATTAAAACATGTTGTTGAAATTTTCAGTTTTAAATCCTAACATGGGCAATATTACTACTTATATCCCATATAAGCAAAAACAATTTGGAGTACTTAATAATTTGGAGGAGGGGGAAAAAGAGTCTTAGGGCTGACAAGCATGAGAACTGCTGATAATAAACTATTTTTCCCTTTAATTTGCTACATAGCACTAGCTGGAATCAACTTTTTAATCCTCCTGCTTATAACTCCTGAATGCTGCTGATTATAGGTATGCAGAATGATGCCAGAGCTAGAACATAATTTGAATGGGAGTTGTGTTCTGAATCCCTGAGATTCTGAGTGTGGACTCAGAGTAACAGAAGTCTTCCTGTTTGGAACTCTGGGGGGGCCAAGATTGAAAATGAATAATGGGAGTCCAACCCCTTCATTGTAGAGACCATGGAACTTAGGGAAGGCAACAGTTATGGGCGTGTAACTCAAGAACAGCTGACGTCACACCTGGATCTTCAATGAGCTTCTTTGTAACTGGCTGCCTCAAAAGTAACACTGGCACTTTCTACTTGTTGAGCTCTCCATCTGCATAGCACTGTGCTAAGAAACACTGTGCCTTAGGAAGTCAAAACCAAGCTCCCACCATATCCTCAATACTACTACTCTATAAGTACAATTTTTCTACATGCTCGACATTTGCAAAACTGACCTAGAAATGCAAGCAATAGTCTATCCTTGCTCCTTCACCATATTCATCTTTGAGTCAGGTCAGCCTTGATCTCCCTAAGATAAAGAATTCAACCAAGCACTGACTTCTTTACACATCTTGATAAGCAGCAGGCAACCCACCAGGGAATGGATTTTTGAGAAGCCGGGAATCAATTAATTTAATCAGGTCCCTGTATGGTTCAAGAAAAGGTCACACGGCTGACAACTGGAAAGCTGTCTTGGCAGCTTGCCACATGGTGACTCCACAGAGCGTGTCTGGTGCCCACCACCCTCTCACCCTACACAAACATCCCTCCCTCTGAAAAGACTCTGCTGGGAAGGGACATGCTGAAAATGCCTTTAGCTAATCCCCATATCACTAGAGCAGCAGCAGCAGGACAGAGAAGCCCTGAAAGAGTCCCCAGCAACTGCTCACTTGTATCTCAGAATAGCAGTGGTAGGATGGCCAAAGAAACCAAGCCAGTCAGGAAGCTAAGCCAGAACTACACATCAGAATCATCAGGGAGGCAAATGAAACAGCACACCTATAGAACTCGGTTCCAAAGGAGAGCCACATTTGTTAGATAGCACTGACTCCACACTGTGTGTGTGTGTGTGTGTGTGTGTGTGTGTGTGTGTGTGTGATGTCTATACACATACAGTCTTGGGAAACCAGTGAGCACCAAATATTCTCATTTTATAGTTAGGGAAACTAAGAGAAGGGAAAAAAATTTACCTTAGAGCATATTAAGAGTTCAAGAAATAGCTGGAATGTGAACCACATCACCAGGATCCTAGTCCAGAACTCTTCCTACAATAGCATACTGTGGAATGACAGAGTGGAGGACGAGTGTAGGCACATATACATGTTTCATGAACGTGTGTGGTGGGGAGAGAGTAAGGAGTATTTAGAAACCAAGCCATTTTTTATTTGATTCATGCTTTTCCCTTTAATTCCTCCTCTTTTCTTCCAAATTGGTCATCAAAATCCAGCCTCTCAATTTACAGATGAGGACTCCAGGGACGAGAGTGGAGAAGGGAATTCTTCTAGGTCAGATTTTAAGATCCAGATCTCCATGCTTTTTCCTGCCTGTGTTCCTCCCACTACATTTTCAGCCCTTAGTCACATCCTGAGAGAAATACATGGTTACCGATAGCATTTCATTAGTAATCCTCCTACTGAGAGGCAAGCATTGGTAGAAGCCAGCACACTTCCTGATTCTATAGCACCAGCCTGCCCTGGGAACTGTGCTGCCTGATTATTTCCAATATGAGTTCAAATTTCAGGGTTTCCCTGGAAATATCTGGGAAGCCAATGCTGCTAATGCAGATAAATGATGGCAAAACTAAAAGGGTAGTGTTGTCATGAAATAAATTATTTGCATAGGTGGAACTTCTCTCTTAATTGGACTATTTTAAAGTTACAATTTGTTTTCTGGCCTTTATGTATAATTAAATATAGATGTTCTTGGAGCTTAATGTCAGTTTAAATTTCAGCCCTTGGAAAGTAATTTGTTTGCATGTTCAATGAACAAAACATTTCTTATCGGTTTCAAAGACCGAGGTTCATGCATCATAAATCAAGGTTGCCTTTATGAACGTTAAAAAGGTCAGGCAAAGTAGGCTTCTAATTCTAGTGTAGTCATCCTCTAAAAGTGAAAAATTAAGCTTCTGGTGATCATAAGTACAAAGATGACTTATTTTCTTTAGGAAGCATGTATAGGAAAGTACAATTAATCTTACTTTGGTGCCCAGTCCTCACACACAAGCCAGCTAAATGATGCCCGTTATTTCCTTTTGGATGAAATAGCCTGGAAGAAAATTTGTTTTTCTTTCAATGCCTCAGTTTCCTTATATTCCATCTAAATGTACTTCTAAAGTTCTTTCTGTTCTGACAGGGTAATGTAACTATTTAGGGAAGAGCTAGCCCTATAGTTGGTATTAAAGGATGTTGATTTGTCCTAGCAAGTAGTTCATAAAGCTTGAAATACTTTAAGTCAGGCAATCAACAAACACATTGACCTATCAGTTCTTAGAAAACCAGCCTTCTGCCTTTCCTTGCTGTCCTCTACTATCAGGAAATCGTCAAATGTCCCAGCCCCTTTTTCCATAGTGTCAAGGTTAGTCCCATTCTGTTGGAGAGCTGTGTAGCTCAAGGAATTTCTAGTGTAGTGTTTGGTCCCTTGGGGTTCATCTTTTAACTCTGCCTATGAAGCAGAAATTGTTCCTTGACAATATATAACCAAGATATATTGTCAAGTGAGAAGAAAAATGGGGTATTAAACAGGATATCCAGTATGATTTTATTCCTCCAACTGACAAGTGAGCCAGTTGACCCCTCTTTCTGACATGGCCTGAATTTGACTAATCCAGAGCTGCTTGCTTGCCTTTGCCCCCTTTTTTGCCGTTATTGCTTTTGTTTTTGTTTTGTTTTGTTTTCGAGACAGGCTTTCTCTGTGTAACTCTGGCTGTCCTGGAATTTACTATGTAAATCAGGATGGCCTCAAACTCACAGAGATCTGCCTGCCTCTGCCTCCCTAGTGCTGGGATTAAAGGTGTGCACCACCATCACCTGCTGCTTCTTAAACTCAGCACAGAAGAGTTTCAGAAGCTACCTCACAGATGTGTCCGAATGGATGCTCTGTCTTACCTTTGTTTAAATCTGAGCCATTCACATTTACAGAAATGTTTTTATGTTTGTCTTCCAATTCTGAAAATAGTTAGGAAAATGGGATTGGGAACATTAGAAATCTTCAGAGTCAAAAGGTTCCATACTAGAAACAACAACCATGACTGAATGGTAAGAATGGAGACATCTAGAGAGTATCAATGCTGAATCTGGACTGGGGTGATGTGATAGACTCCAGCTAATGCTAAGTGCTTTATGGTCTTTTCTCATTTAATCAGAACAATCAAACATTAAAAAATATAATTATCTCCATTTTCCAAATGACACAGAACAATTAAGCTATTTACTCAAAGTAAAAGCTAAGTAGAGATTTGCGTTAGTCATTTGTTTCTAGAGCTATGAACTTCATCATTGCTTTAGGGTTATAAAAATAACTACCTAGAGTTAGATAGTTCTAGTAAATAACCAACTCCTCTCTCTCTCTCTCTCTCTCTCTCTCTCTCTCTCTCTCTCATCACCATACTAGACAAACCCTTAGGATACTAGAAGCTCTAAATTTTTTTGCTTTTCAAGAAAACATTCCATGCAGTTAGACAGGCAGATGGCAGGAAAATTATAGTAATGGAACAGCCCAAGACAATAACGAGGGTCTCTATCTGGACAAAAATGGTATTGCTTTAATTAAAAGTGGAAGTATGGCCAGGAATTGTTCTGTTTAACATTTTTAGCATTAAATGAAATACCCAATTATATATAAGTGAGTTTCCTTAGGATATTTTCTTATTTACACACACCATACTTACCGTTTATGCGTTGGTTCTTTACTGGTGGGAGTGGAAGGTTGGCCATGATGCCTACAGAAACACCCTGGGAGTCTCCACCCTAGAACTTGAGAGTTGTAACTACAGACACTGAGCCCTGAGATGAACACAGAAATGAAGAGCAGAGGACCAAGCGTCGAAGACATCCCAGTTAAAGGGATAAAGAGGGAAGACAAAGACACAGAGGGATGAAAGCAGAATTTTTAAAATGCAACAAATTGTAAACTACCGGTCATGTCAAGAGAAAACAGGATTGTAAAATGGGAGATAAAATAAAGTGACCAGAAATGTTGAAAACTAGAGGGGGTCAAAGCATATCCACTTGAGAACCATCACAGCTCATTCTCCTCTCTGAAAACATGACTTCTCCTTATACAGGTAAGGGTATATCTCCTCTGTTCTCATGGCGTCCTATGTAAACTAAGTACTTGATGTTCTCACACTGATCTCAGGCACACTCAACTTACTAGCTTCCATCACCATAGCCTGACTCTTCACAAACAAAGGCAGCTCTAATTGAAGCCAAATTTTTATTTTTTTAACAAAAGAGTCTGATTAAGGCTGGAGAGGTGGCTTTGTGGTTAAGAGCACTTGCTGCCTTTGAAGAGGACCTGGCTTTGATTCCCAGCACCTACATGGTGGCTCATAACCATCCCTAACATCAGTTAGGGATGAGGGGTGGAGGGGAAGGTGGTAGCTGGAAGTATGTGTAATAAAAGTCCCAGAGAAAGATGATGATCATAAAATCTAAATAAGAGGCAACTTATTTTCTTCTCATTTCAAATGGATAAACTAAATTATGTTATTTTCTCGATTTTTAAAACATACTTGGAAGATTTAAACCAAAAGCAAAAAATAAAAATATGAAGAGATCTTGTCAATGTCTTAGTCAGTCATCAGCTGAACAACTCATGCATCATTGTCATTTGGAAAGGAGGGTTGTATGGGGCCAAAATCATCATTGTCTCCCTTAAGGGAGTGATATCAAGATAGAGCACAGAAGGTACCTAAGTTACGTTACAATCACTCTAGTCAAGATATGTTACAGAGACTCTTGGGCAACAGGTCAAGGGTCAAGGAAGTCGAACCAGGTATCAAGAAGATTCAAAGACTCCAGTATCTCCAAGAAAAGAAGTTCACAAGATACCAAATGGCAAAGGACAGTCTGTGGCAAGGAATCCATGCAGTTAATCATGCCTGTGAGGTCAGTTTAATTACAAATGTCTAAGGAGGCAAACAATCTGGATTCAGGATGTGGAGACCTCTGAGCAACAGTCATCAGAACTTAAATAAGAAACCTGGCCTCGAGGCTCACTCTGATTACAGTGTCCACATTGAAGTTCACTTGAATCTGGGATCATTTGAACTTGCAAGTGAGGACATCACTGAGAAAGAACAGCTGTAATTGGAGAATAAAGGTCCTTGGGTGGTGGTGGTGGCAACTTCTGCTTCTTTCTCCTTCTCCTCCTCTTCATCACTGGGTACTACTCATCACCCCTAAAAAGACTGGGTTTGCAGCACCATGACTATATTATGAGCAAAAGAACATGGGGCCAGTTTTGCATTCTATAAAGCAAGAGCTTTTGACTCCAAGTTTGAACTATTCAGTCTAAAGACACAACAATAGCTCTGTTGCTACTAGGATTAATTTCCATAGTCTCATAAGATACATCATAGATATCCTATCATGACACTGGCATGGGGCGGGGGTGTGGGTAGGGGAAGAGACAGACATTTCCCACTAGCTGATTTTCAACTTTCTTTTTTAAGTTTTAACATCCTTTAAGTCGTTTCATTCTTCACTGCTTACCTATGAACTGATCATTTGAAATCTGAAGTACAGGGTGGCTGACTGTATTTCTAAATGGTACCCTGAAAGTCATCTCCCATCTTACATACACACACACACACACACACACACACACACACACACACACACACAGTGCTGACAAGTGCTTAGAGTATGTATATACAAAACTCAGCACTATGCTAAGCACAAGGCAAGCACAGTGTTTATCTGGATGAATGAGAGAATGAATAAATAAATATATAAATGGAGGTTGGAGTATCTTAGACATATACAATCCTCTTTGCCCTTCTTAAAAAGAAACTCAAGGCAGATGGCCACTTGTGAAAGACAATAAGAATATGAATATAATAAATATATACACATTGATAGAGAAAGAAAGGTAGAAAAGATCCAAGTTCATGGTGCCAGAACTCATCCAATTTAATGTTCTCTGTTTACAAATGGCAATCATGATGCCTAGAAGGAGAGTTCTACTTCACAAGGTCAAATAATCTAGAGTGTGTAGAGAACTTGCCATAAGCATCTTAGCTTGAGAATACTTTAGGATCTGAGAATCAAAGAAGGCACATAGTGAAAAGGGCTCGAATGTGTAATTCTGTGTCCACATAAGGATCTAGGAGTGCTTTCTTTCTTGGTAATATATTTATTGTTTTATTAAGTGTAATGAAAACATCTGAAGTTAGATGTATAGTAAGATTTCAAAGAAAACTAAGAAGTAACTTATTTATACAGTCCGTGAGAAAAGTCACAGCCCTAGGGGCTGGAGAGATGGCTTAGCAGTTATGAGTATTGACTGCTTTTCCAGAAGACTCCAGTTCTATTCCCAGCACCCATATGGCAGCTCACAACTGTCAGCAACTCCAGTCCCAGGGGATCCAGTGACCTCTTCTGGTCTCAGTGGGCACTGCATACATGTACACAGACTTAAACGAAGGCAAAACATAAAATAAAAATAAAATCTCACACAAAATAAAATAAAACCCACACAACACTAGTAAGAATAACACAACATAAAGGTGATAAAGTATTTCAGCAATGAACAAACACTTTGTTTTTTCAAGTTCTATCACTGAGGATGGAAACATTTTCATAGTGAGAATCCTTTCTTCGCGACCACCTCCTGTTTCCATGCTGGGATTTTGGTTAGTTTGAGATCACAAAGGTCTTGTGCGTGCTGTCATATCCAAAAATATATGGGCAGTATAAATTGGATTTGATGGTTTTTTAATAGCAAAAGGAAGACAACAAGTTGGGTGGGTGGGAAGGGGGAGTGTCAAATCGGGGAGGAGCTGGAAGTGAATATGATCAAAATATATTGTACGAAAATCTCAAGGAACTAACAAACAATAGCCTTTTCATGATCAGTCATTCATCTTTACCTAACTTACATCTGCTGGAGAACACGTTCTGGGACTCTCAAGAAGAATTATGTATTGCATTCACTAGCCCACATTAAGGATAATGGGAAAGTGGGACAACATTTAGCCACTGTATGGTTGCAAACACACCTTAAGCTCTATTTGTACCCCCTTTTTTTTTTTACCATATGGTAAATTAGCTGTTAGCCTCATCCCCTTTAAGCAGCATGGTAGAGATATGGTCTGGAACCGAAGCACAAGTCTAGCCTTTCCCAAGCTGATTTCATCTGCCATAATACATGCTCCACTAGTCATCGACCCAACCAATTGTTTTTCTCAATCATTTCACTGAATCCCTCAGGTCAGTGCTGGGAAAACAGTCAAGCCTACAGAGAGGGCAAGCACAGCTGTTTGGCATTTCTCTGGCTAGAATATGCTTTGCTCTTCCCAGGCTTAGTGGGAGGGAAGGCCCCAAACACAGGATAGGAAAGTGCCAGCTTCAGCAGGCAGCAGATTAGGCATGGGAAGGCTCTACAAGCCTCCTGCAGAGTTGAAAGATCCATTCCTGGAAGTAGGCGTGCCTTTGACCAGGCAAGGTGCCAAGCAAGGTGCCAGGCAAGGCAGGCCTACAGTGTCCTCAGACCTACTGGCTGGATTTTTGGCCAACCCTTGCATCTAGACCAGGGCAGATTTCTGTCCTAGTCTTGGACTGAACTGGCAGCCCTTAGCTAGTAACCTCCCTGGCAGAACATGGCATCCTGAGTGACTCTACTGTCCTTTTTGGTTTGCAGTGGGTTTCTCTTACTTCCTCAGCTACGGTTGAAAATTCTACTGCGACTTCCTTATTCACAGAGCCTGAGGTGGAATGGGAAATGGGGGCCATATCTTTGGAGAAGGACAACCCTCAATGAACTGAATCTTGGCTTGTTTTCCCTAACTCACAGACACCCTGCCAAGGTCAGACAAAATTATCTTCCTCCCTGTTGCTTCCTCCTGACGCTGACAAATCCAAATGGGTCTGGGACTAGACCTTGCAGTGGACGTGTACAAATGCTTTCCCTAGATAGGCTGCAGAACTATGGAAAAAGAATGGAACAAGATTGCTGACAGCTATAAGAGAAACTCTGCATTTTCACATCAACAGTTAATCTACTGTGTCACATCTCTTAGGAAACTAAAAGAAATGCAGTAACTGCTCTGACATTGAAGCTGTGTTACAAAAACGATTTTGCAGAGCAAATAACTATCTTATACTGGCTATTTTATGCCTTATTGAACAACCAGCAGTTTATGAAAACAACGTTTCATAAATACAGTTGCAGGTTTCCAAGTGGAAAGTGGTGGGATTTGCAGCAGGGAGAATCAAATAATCAGATTCTTCATTCTCACTGGAGCTCTTGCCACGTTTGCCCAACCAGGGCCTCAACTGAGATCCAAAGTCGCCATAGGAAAGAGCTAGCGCTATAGCAAGGCTGGCATAAGGTCAATTAAAATGAGACCCTGAATACTAGAGACTCTGGACAAACCTCAGCCTGGCTATCAAGGAACATGGATTGTAATCATACCAGGAACTGAATGTCCTACAGAAGAAGTCCTTTAACATTGGCAGTCAGGTTAACTCAAGACTGTCATCTGGAAAAAGCAGACAAATGCTCTTGTCCACTCAGGATTGTGAGCAGCTAGGGTGCCTCATTGGAACTTCATAAACATAAACCACTAGATTTGTGAAGGCTTATCTTTATGGTTGTATTTTTGAAGAAGCAGTTGCCAGAGGCAGTGAAATCCTTAAATACAGTATTTGAGAAAAAGCTTCCTGAACATGTATGCCAGGAAAATAGTGAGAAGATTTCCATTGCTTTGCTCCAATCAACACTAGATGTACTTCAATGTCTTCTGACACTCTAACTTTGTGACTCCAGAATATACAAGGTTTTCACACTTTTACTGGGGCGACCAGCCATGGGAGTTGGTCTAGCATTCTACTAGCCCAGCTTTAAGTTTTCTACCATTTTTTCTGACTATAGAAAAGGTGTCGGTATAGGTGAGATGACCCTGGGTTTCATCTCCAGCACTGCAAAAAAATTTTAAAAAAGAAAATCATTACATACTCATTATAGAAGAAAGGAGAATGTAAAAAAGTATGAGGGAAATAGTGAAATCACCAATAATCTTCCATTTGAGAGGTGATTGCTATTTACATATTATATCACAGTCATTTTCTATGTATTTTGCTGTTGTTTTTCTTTTTAAAGATTGAGATATTTTATAAAGTAAGGCTGTGTTCAGTTTTATTCCTGGAATTTCCAAACACACACCTACACACACACACACACACACACACACACACACACACACACACACACAGAGAGAGAGAGAGAGAGAGAGAGAAAGAGAGACAGAGAGAGACAGAGACAGAGACACAGAGACACAGAGACTAATCCTTTCCTTAGAATTTTAAATCTTTAAATATTCCCTAAGAACATGATTTGGGATAAAGACTTAAGCAAAATCTAATCTATGATTATACATTTACTTAGGTTGCACAATCGAAATTTCCCAAGTTTTTGCTTTGATTCTATTGTGAAGGGATGCTTCAGCAAAGCTCTGTATACACCAGTGTCTGTATCCAAGAGCTTTTCTAGGTGATGACGTTGCTAGCAAAGCTGAAGGTTCAAAGCACACACATTTTTTATTACTTCTATTCATGACATTATTGAGCATACTCTCAAGAAAAGCTGAGGAATTTGTGGCTCCTGCTAATAGTGTATGAAAATATGCACTCAACTAACACCTATTCAGCCCTGGGAATTTTTACTCAAACATTTCTCAGGCAGTTTCATCTGTAAAAATATTTTTCCATTGTTAATTTTAATTTACAGTTCATTGATTGCTAGTGGAGTTGATTGTGTGTGTGTGTGTGTGTGTGTGTGTGTGTGTGTATGTGTGTGTGTATGTGTGTGTGTGTGTGTGTGCTTTTTAAAAAAGCTGTTTGTACCTAATGTATGGTGAACTGCTCTTTGCATTAGCCCCTTTTAAGACATACAGTGCAGATGGAATCAGTTCGTAGCCATCAATACCCAAGGGGAGCAGTTGCTCTGAAAGAAGCTCCTAGCATTCATCCCCCAGAAAACCACTCAGAGATGAGGGAGGAGAGAACCAGAGTGGGGACTGAAATCCTGCTTGCTTTTCCTTCTGCTCTGCTTCTAATGAGCAGCAAGCCAAGAAAAAACTAATCCCTCAGCTATGAGTGGGGAATGGATGGGTTGTCCTGCAGAAAGGGGGAGGGAGAAGGAGAGCAACTTGTTTTCTTCTTCTGGGAGCCATGCAATTCCCGTATGTACCACTGGATGGCAATCCTCCATTGGCTAGGCAAAAGCCTGTACCATTTCTAACAAGGCTAGGGAAACTGAGGAAGTGGCTGCTGAAATTGATAGACAGGCACAGAAAGGCAGTGAAAAACTAAATACAGGTACCCTTTCAATTGCACTGGGGACATGGATCACTAGTACAGAAAGCAATGAAAAGATTAAACATTATAGGCAATGAGACACTATGGGAACTGGTCAAGGAAGATCAGACATGGAGGAATATGTTTCTCCCAGCTCCTTTCCCTGTGTTCTGTTTTGAGTATAGCTTGATTTACTTCTTTGTCCCTGAGAAAGCAAAATTACCTATTTTGGGCGTGTAATTGTCAGCAAGTTCTGCAAGCTTCTCAGCCACCATGGAGTGTGGGATAGCTTGGAAGGGGTGGCTGCTGTACTGTAAGGACTCTGAATTGCCCAAGCTCCTAAAGCTGTGATGGCAAACCCATTCTAGAAAGCAGGAACAAAGTTCCTAAGAACAGACAATCAATATCAAACTTTTATGGCTGCCTAAAGCTTGTTCTAATCTCAAAGGAAGCATAGTATAGGAGAAACAGCATAGGTTTGAAGGCATTTAGCTTGGGGTTCATTTCAGCTGGGATGTTTATAGGTGTGTGATCTTGGAAAAAGCTACCTTAACTCTATAAGCTGTGACAACGTCCCTGTGCAATGGAGGATGACAGTATCTCTACCTCGTGACATGCAAGAAATATTACTACTAAGGGCTGGGGAGATGGCTCAAATGCTAGTATGTGACCCCGAGTTTTGATACCCAGCACCTACTGCTGTGTGTGGTAGCATGTACCTGTAACTTCAGTGCTGAGGGCTCCATGACAGGCACTCTAGCCAGCCTGTCTAGTCAAAAGAGGGGAACTCTGAGAAAACCTGTCTCAAAAGTAGGTAGGGGGTAACTGAGGAAGACATCAATCTTGATTTCTGTGGTTCATACACATACAGATGAGTGCACACACACACACACACACACACACACACACACACACACGTATATGTATATGTATATGTATATGTATATGTATCCCACCCCACTCAATTAAAAAATAAACCTTTAAAAACAACAAATGACAAGTATGTCCATTTATTCAGATGTCTCTTTTGAAGTTACTGGAATAGCTAAAGATCAGATCAGAATGAAGTATTGAATTCAACCTTGTTTGGAAACTGAGACATGGAGATAAGCAATGGCTCACACAAGGCATAGGAGAAGTGGTTATAGGTTCTATATTCCAGAGTCATGAAAAAAGAGACCGTCAGTGTAGACAATCCTCTAGGCAGGCTGCCACACAAGGGGTCCTTCAAAGAACCCATTACATAAAGGTCAAACAAGGATTATCCAAAATGTGGGCAAACTATTGTTGCATATCCTCAGTCAGCATTTCCTCAGCAACAGGGCAAATATGAGTTTTGTTTGTGAATCTACTCATTCAAAACTTGAATATTATTATTTGATATTTATATATCAATTTAAGAAAGTAGCTATATGGACAATTCATAAGTCATGTATGGTTATCTGGTGTTCCAAGTCACATGTACACCTATTAAATCCCCGAGTAATTCAAAGATTTAGCAATTCAGGGTAAGCTCTATATGGTCCCATCTAGGCACAATAGTAGAAAAATGATATCTGATGACCAGCAGTCCCTGTTCAGTAGTCTGGGTACTCAGTAAAGCTAAGTGAAAAGCAGACACTTCAAATTTCACAAAGTCACAAAAAGAAACAGGGAAAACAGCAACATGAGGAAGACTGCAAGACCTCAAACCATGAAAATGAACAACAATCACACATTGTCTAATGACAAACTCAACCAAAAAGAACCAGAAAAGCATGAGACAAAGCCAGTGAGCATCTGGAATCACTGGCCAAACCACACATAGTATTTGGTGTTGATAAAGGTCAAGATGCAGACCAAAGTTCTAGAATATAAATTAAAAGGTTTGGGAGACCTAGTTTAACAGCAATGCATACAATATGACCTTAGGATCTGGTGCACATGGGGAGAGGGGCATTCATGGACAGGGAGCTCAATCTTAGCAATGGAGCAATGGATACCAAGAGCTGTGTAAAACAAAACAAATTGCAGTGCCCACCTCATCAAGAGTTCTCTGGGTAAAGCCTAGAGTTCAAAAAACTCCAAAGTCAAAGAGCTGGATCATTCATTCCTAATGGTGGTACCCAACATTTGATTCAGAACAAAGGAATCGAAGTATGGAAGTCATGTAATAAACACTTACCATTCAGAAGTACTTGAACATTTTCTAGAATACAGCTCTGGCCATGCTATCTACAATACACTGCTTTGGAACCACTTATTTAAAGTATATGTGATATTTTGTAACTGTAAGGAATACCTGATGTGCTGAACAATCAATGAAGTTAAAGAAAAAGTCATTAGTGTCTGCAGGCCATGGAAGTTATGGCAGGAAGAAAGTTGTTTCATCCACATGTTTCAAATCCACATGTTTGATGTGGATTCATGCTGGATTCAGATGGACGCCAATCTCCAAATGACAGTAGATTGAATACCTCTCTTGGAATCTGCTGTGTTCCAAACCATCAATCACAGAGTTGGGAGAAATTCTAAGAGCTCTGGTTCAAAGGGACATCAGCATTTAGAGGCCCTCAGAATATAACAGAACAAGAGTTCTGGGAGTGGCTTAGGTGGTAGAGTCCTTGCCTAGCATGCACGCAGCCTTTTGTTTGATTCCCTAGCACTGCATACACAAAACCAGGTGTGATGTTGATGCCTGTAATCTCAGTGCTCAGAAAGTAGAGACAAGAGGATAGAGATGTGAGTTGACAATCAGCCTGGACCAAATAGTTCAGCTGGAAGAAGCCTGGGCTACATGATACACTAGGTCTAATAAACCAAAAAGAAAGTAGCATGATAAGCACATTCTCCCTGGCCCAATAGTTTGCACTGCACATTCACACCAAATGAACAGTTTCTAATATTTGGTCAAGGTCTGGCCTATAAGAGTTTGAAGAAATAGTTCTGAGGTAGGGTCACAGCATTGGTTATTTTTCCTACTAATTCTGATATTAGTTTTCATGTGAGATACAAAATTTTTAATTTTTGTGAAAGGCTTTATATTTTCATTAAATATTGAAAATGATGGACATGGGCAAGTAAGAATTCAAAAGCAAGCTATTTGTCTCCAGTGATCCATTAGTAGCTGTCCCTCCTACTATAGTTTGAATAAAAACTCTGAATGCTTAATTGTTCAAATTTCAGATTTTCCTATGACTTTTTGAATATCTGCATATACATAAAGAGATATCTCTGGAATGAGACTCGTCTAAATGCAAATTTCATTTGTTTCATATACAACTTATACACATAGCCTGACTGCATTTTTATATGATGTTTTAAATTTGTCACATGGGGTCCTGTGTAGGGAGTTTTTACTTGTGGCGTTTTATCACCGCATAAAAGCTTCAGGTTTCAAAGCAATTCAGACTTCAGGCTTTTGAATTAAGGATGGAAACGTTACCTTGTACAGCTCTGCTAGAAAGAAAAAAGACGATACCATGGAGTGAATGTATCTAAGCCAAATATACTGCATCAAATAATCGAGGCAGGAACCTGAAGATACATCATTTACAGAAACAGCAAGACCTTTGAATAGAAACCCTCGGAGTTGGTTCCAAGGCCAGGGAACCAGAACCAAGCCTCTTATGGAATACTGTCCACTGGGCAGGCATGGTTACTGCCATTTTAAAACTAGAGAAGCTATGATTACACAAATGAGACCATGACAGGTTGAGCCCTCTAACATTCATCATGGAGGGGACCCAGCATTTAAAAGCACACCAAATGCAAGCAACCACAACCTCCCTGCAGATGTGAAAATAGTGAACAGTTGCTGAGGAAGGAAGGCTTTTCACCAGTATAGTGTGGCTACTGTGAAGCTGCCCCTGGTTCCATAGGTAGCTCAACCCCTATGTTCTAAGCACCCCAACTAACCTCATTGGCTCACCAAGATATATTTGGGTGCAATTGTTGCTTTGGCCTATCCTTGATGTCCTATCTGAGGTGAATACGTGTTTGTTTTCATGCCTCGCCCCCAAGAAAAGCTAATGTGACAATGCCACCTTTGGATAAGAGATAAAATATTCTGACCTGAAATTCTAGCTTCATAATCTCCACATTCTTGCACACCTGTCTTGGAAAATGTCTCTTTCCTGTAGTGTTCAAGTGAAGTAGGACAGAAGTAAACCCTAGCCTTTTTAGTATAACTTAACATCTATCAAAACAATCTTTACTGTGCTTCTGGAAGTTCACTGCCACAGACACTGAGAGAAACAAAGTGTAGGATTGTGCTAGTGCACACAAGGCAAACATCAGAGTGTCCATTCAGGATTTGAGTCAGCAGTGGCAGGAAGTATCAAGCCCAGCAAGCAAAATAAAAGCTCATCTTGCTTGCCCATCTCTTTATCTGGAATGGCTGGCTTTTTAAGATGCTAAGGAGATAAGATTCAAACTTTGTTATCATGAAAACCTGGGTCCTCAATTATTCAAAAATATTCATTTTCTACTTTGGTCTAGGCCTTGCCTAATGCCCTAGAGAAATGGCTGCTGTTCCCAAGGAGCTCACATCCCAGAAAGGCAGACAGATGCATAAATCATGGTATACACTAGTTTAAAGGCTAAACCAGGACAGTTGTGTACAGCTCACATGTGGAAATGAGGGAATGTTTCCTGGAGACGGTGATAACCTACACCATGTCCAACTCTGCTGATTTGAGGACCATAGCTGTCGCAAGGGGAAGCTTTGGTCTTATAACATGGCTTTGTCTACCTGAATTCCTTCTGCAACGTAGGGACTTCATTGAGTCTCTAACAAGGTGAAATAAATAAATAAGACAACAGCTTGCTGATTGGAAATGTGAACAGAGAGCCAAGGCAGTTCAAGTGAGAAAGGGCAGCAAGGAGGCCTGTTTCTTTTTTCTACGCCTTGTGGCATCTGCAACAAAGAAGACACTCACTTCTCTTTGCTTCCAGAATTATCTCCTGCTTCTGACAGGGAAAGGGACAGTAAGAGGGACTACAGCCTATGATTGGTAAAACGACTAAGAGAGAAAGAAATCTAAGCATGAATCCTGGCATCACCTCCAAGGGTAGTGTCGTGACCATAAACAAGTCCACAGAGAGGAGCTCTGTGGGCCTCCATTTCCCAATTTGTACAACAAGTTGGACTCAGTGCTCTTTCTCTATGGCCTCTCCTAGCTCCATACTCTCAGATCTTTCGCTTGCCTGAGGTGAGACAGGCACAGGGTAGAAAGTAGAATGATGCCACTGAGCAGTCACCTGTCATCTCTTTGTAGGGGCTGGCACTCGGGGCTTCAACTCTCCATACTACAGGTTGACATTTCCCTGTTCGCTATGGGAAGGAAGCAGCAGGGTTGTAAGGTTTAGAAGATAAAAGCATGTGAAAGGCACACAGTTAGTGACAAAAATCTTACACTACTTTCTTTGATTTTTGAGGGGACCAGAAAAGGGGGAAAAAAGGCTTTTTTTTTTTTTTAAGATAAAGCAGCCGCATGGGCCATTCAACATGCCCATGAATCAGAGATCAAATATTTTCTTTCTTCTTCAACATAACTCTCTCTGTGGGAAAAAAGAATCTAGTATCAATAAGAGCATTAGAGGGGAACTACCCTTCAAACACAGCTAAGCTGTAATTCCAGCCTGCCAATCAGGACACAGGCAACTCCAAACCCCATAGCCATTACTGTCTACCTCTTTTCTTTTGAAGGACCCTTTGATTTCTTTCTTTCTTTTCATTTCTTTGGCTTTGCAAGCCAACCCTGAACACGTTGGTGACACTCAGGAGTTCATTAGGAGTTTCGCTCTCGTTAAGCCTTGCTCAGCAAAGACCGCTGGTAATGGGACCAAAATAAATCTTCTCAGATTTAACTCCTCTCTCCCACAAAGCTGCTGTCCTTAGCTGCTACCGGTGTTGCCACCATTTAAGGGAAGGTGGCCTCATACCAACCTCTGACACTGAAGGAGCAAGTGATCTACAATTGCACACACTGCTTCTTCTAGAAACGCGGACCAAGATGTGGTTCAGTCTTAATGACTGGATCACAGTTGGAAAGAACCGTTCGATAACAAGGTATTCTTTATTTAATGCATTCCCTCCTACTTTCCAGACAAGGTTCCCCCAATACCTCGAATGCCTTTGCTCGCACAGTTCCCCTTGCTTAGAATAGCTTTTCCACCTGACCTAGCTCGAATATCACCTCCTTTGAACAGCCTGTCTTGACCTTCTCCCCTCCCAAGTAGAAGTGATCCTTCCTTCCTTGGTTCATATGGCATGCTCTGTTCCTGCCACTATCATGGCACTTGCTGAAATGCATCAGAGCCAGGGGGCAC
>CABHPP010107747.1:0-25235 GCA_902168425.1 Peromyscus attwateri
TTCCCCTGTGAGGAGTCTGCACAAGGCCTTCTAGAGCAGAGCATAGGAAGAGCAGGGGTCTCTGAAATCAGGGTTGTCTTTGTCTCTTTAATTTGACCGCATCCTTTGGAGCTGAATGTGTGTGAAGACTGAATGGGCTTCAGCATTTCTGAGGTCTGCTCCATGGCAGAAGTCAGGCCCAGTGAACACTGAAGCCACAGTGCACTAAGTTGAGGTAGTGTTCTCTCCATCCCATGTGAGCTGCAGCACCATTGGGTCTGAGCTCTTGGCTGCTGTTCTCTGCACCAATAACATTCGTGGTGTTTGTAAGTGGGAAAGGATTGAAAGGAAAATGCTTTTGTAGGCAGATTTAAGAATTGTAGTCTAAGAATGCAAAGCTGAGTTCTGTGCTGTGTTGTAGGGGATGTAGGGACCTGAAGCTAATAAGAATGAGTCTTATCTCTACTTTATCCCCTGTATCCTTCATCCGGGGTAGTGTGGGGCTGGGCTCTGAGATGGTCTACAGAGGTGGTGAGGATAGGTAGGCCTAAGTGTGGAGCACAGGGCAGTCAGGGAAATGGCAGAGGCAGATGGGAGGTCAGCCACTTTATTTCCACACTCTCCATTCATGAATTAGGGAAGTTGGAGCTACCACTCCCTGACATTCATTTGTGGAGAGGGATGACTACAGGAATGGGTGGTGGGTGATGACAGTAGTTTCCCACGCTTCATAATACAACTCTCTGTCATGTACCAGACACCCTTGCATGCCAAGCTCTGTGTTATACCTCAGACAAGTCCTTTCCTGTTGACAAGTCTTAAGTCTGTGTCATTGGGCTTCTCTGAGCCCTGGATCATAGGAACCCAACTTCAGCCTCTTGGGGTTCATACATCTCTCTCTTTCTCTCTCTCTCTCTCTCTCTCTCTCTCTCTCTCACACACACACACACACACACACAATAGTAATGTATATGCCAGCGTATCTCTGTGCCAGTCAGACTGCAGTTAAAACCTGAAGTCAGTGGTCCTAACCTTTAACCAACCAATTCACCAGAGTCAGCAAGCATCTGTTTTGTCCTATTTAGAAAGTTCGAAAGAACTACCCCAAGGGTGACAGGCAGATCCTGAATAATAGCACTATGGGAGCCGGAGTTGGTGCCCTGGGCCCCATGACCTCTTGTTTCTTTTCTGGTTTTGAGGCTTTTGGATATGATACTCAGGCACCTCTAACCTTGTCTTCACACTAGAGATCTGAGTGCACAAAGACTTCCTGGGGAGAGCAGAGCTCATCATAAGCTGCTCTGCGTGTGCCTGGGACAGAGGAAGTACTCATAAATGCTAGCTGCTATTTTAATCTGCTGTTGTTAGCACTGTAGTCATTACTTTTATCATCGTTACTATATGTAGCAGACAGACCTGGGTTTGAATTCCAGATCTGCTACTTTATGGCTGTGTGACTTCAGGCAAGTTTCCAAACCTTTCTGAGACTTCATTTCTTTTAAGACAGGAAACTGAGTAACTCATGATGTTATATATGAAACAAATGAGACAACTCCATGGGTACAACTCAGCACCACTGAAGCAGCTGGATTATACTGTCCATTATCTTTCCTAGGTTCCGTAAGTTTACTTGTCATGGAATGGATGTATGTGTCTGATCAGGCACGGTTAGCAGTTTACAAGGTGCCCCATCCCCCAAGCATCAGGCGTCATGCATCACTTCCCTTCCATCTCCAGCACTGAAAGTCACTTTCAGGAGGTGTTCAAGGAGCAAGCCTGCAGGTCAGGGATGTGGCTAGTGGCTTCTCTCCCACATCAGGAAGAGACAGAAGACACTGCAGAGGGAGCAGCATATAGAGAGAATAACAAGTGTGTGGGTGGGTATAGACTGTGCTTGCTGGGGAGAAGGGGATACGCCAGTCTAGCTTGAAGTTTGGCTCATTGCCACACTGCTGCTGTTATACCCCTACTGATGTCCTGTGGCCTGTGACTAGGTGCTGGGACTAGAGGAAGTAACAGAAGGTGGGACACAATGGCATTTGATACCTGATGATCCCGAAGGTCAGAGAGCCGAGAGGGATGCTGAAGATTTCCCCTGAAAGACAGCACTGTGGAGTATGTGTGCTAGATGTGCTCTGTGTGTGTGTGTGTGTGTGTGTTGTCCCGTGTATGTTGACTTACTTATGGGGTGCATGTCTCCAGTGGCAGCAAGTAGACTGGTCCAGCCTCCCTATATCCTGAGTTCTTCTTGTGCCCGAGAAACAGCTTCCAGTGGCATCCTTACTTACATAGATGTTGACAATGGAAATAAAAGTTCTGTAGTCAGAACAAACTTAACAAACTGCTATTGTCACTTTCTTTTCATCTATCTACCTCCAAGAAAGGTGTTCTAGCCCTCTTCTTTCTGTAAATTAGAACTTATATTGGCAAATAAAAAAAGCACCAAATGTGTGAACCCTTACAATATTAATGGATTTGGCATACAGAGTCAGACATCCACCCCGATCAGCAGCAAGAATCAGAGGCTAGTGGAGTCGTGTACCCTCTGAGTAGAGGTGTGCTAACACAAGTCTGTGCATGTTATAAAGCTAAACAAAATAACATTTAACTTCAAAATGTTTTAAAAATTAAAAATTTAAATCTAGTTTCTCTTAAAAACTTCTAAAAATACTTGATAATTTTAAATAGAAAGCTTTAGTGTGCCTCATTTCTCTTCCTGTTTTTGTTTTGCCCTGTGGTGTTTGGGTAAAAGATGTCTTGTTTATCCTGTCACAGAAGGGTCAGAAAGAGGGGAACAGTCATTTCTGGAACTGACTGGGTGGGGGGAGGGAGGAACCTATAAAAACAAGCCTGGAATAAACAGCTGCTGACGACAGATGCACTGAAAGCAGGCAGCTTCTCTCAGTGCTGTTCTGTGAGAAGGTCACAGGCTGTCCCCACAGGGCTAAGGATAATGGTCACCGAGGAGAGAGGCGATGAACTTAGTACTGAGATGCCCAGACTCTGGGCTTCCAGAATGAGATCAAGGACTAGTAGATTCTGTCTCCCTGAGCTCCTTGCGCCTGCAGTCCTCCAACACTGCCATGCTGTGGCCTGCACACGCCGTGTATGTGACAGTGTGATTTTCCCTACAGTGCTTCCCTCCTGTAGGCCTCCCATTTCCGGGCATTTTCATACTCGATTTTGCAGGAAAGGCCATTTGCCCCCGGAGTAAGAGCACCTGCTGGCTGTCCTAGATGTGTAAGGTGATCTTGTCCAAGTCTCAGCTGCAGGGCCTTGGAGGATGACCCTGGCAGCTCTTACTGGGCCACACACAGCTACCCAGCAGCTCAAGGCCGACCATGAGCACAGCCTCTTTCCTGTCCTTCTCATTTGCAGGAGCTTTCACTTGTTTCCTTGGAAGAAACAACAAGGTCATTAAAATGTGAATATTTCTTGGTGTTGGTGTCCCTGGTGGCTTAGTTTAAGTTGGCAGTTCTCTTTGACACTACTGCGGGAATGTTTCTTGTGTTTGCTGAAAAGACCTCTTGGTCACACCACCTGTTTGCTGTGCTACTTCTGCCGGGTATGGAACAATCTGGCTGCACCATGTTAGTCTAAGCATTGTTAAGATCACTCTTCCACGCTCTCACTGTCTTCTACTCTCCTGGAGTCCTTGCCTGAAGCTTGCTCCTCCATTCTCTGTTAGTCCCTCCCATCCTGGTCTATCTCTACACCCCTAGCCTATGTTAAGTCTTGGGGGTTCTATCCCTCCCCAGCCCACTTTGTCTCTGCTCACTAGCCGTTCTCCAGCTTGAACTATCCTTCATCTTGGACACTCCCTGCTTTCACCCAATCAGACCCCAAACCTAGCCTTCCTCTCTCACTTCATGAAACTCACCACAACCCTAAGAGATCTCTAGACACTATGAGGGACTATCTTAGTTTGCTTTCTATTCCTGTGTTAAAACGTTGACTTTGAGGCACTTGGGAGTCAGAGGCTGGTGGATCTTTGAGTTTGAGGCCTGTCTGGTCTGCAGAGCAAGTTCCAAGACAGCCCGGGCTACACAGAGAAACCCTATCTCTGGGGAAAAAAACAAAAAAAAACAAAAAAATTGACCAAAAACAGCTTGGGAAGGAAAGATTTATTTGGCTTATACATCCCCATCACAACCCATTATCGACAGAAACCAGGGCAGGAACTCAAGAAGGGCAGGAACCTAGAGATAGGAACTGAAGCAGAAACAGTGGAGGAGTGAATGCTGCTCGTTGGCTTGCTCCCCATGGCTTATACAGCCTGCTTCCTTAACCACCCAGCACCACCACCCAGGGGTGGTACTGCCCACAGTGGGCTGGGTCCTACTATAGCAATCATTAATCAAGAAAGTGCTGTGGCCAGGCAGTGGTGGCACACGCCTTTAATCCCAGCACTCGGGAGGCAGAGCCAGACGGATCTCCGTGAGTTTGAGGCCAGCCTGGTCTATATAGCGAGATCCAGGACAGGCACCAAATCTACACAGAGAAACAACCTTGTCTCAAAAAAACAAACAAACAAACAAACAAACAAAAGAGTGCTGTACAGATTTCCTACAGGCAATCTGATGGAGGCATTTTCCCAATTGAGTTTCCTCTTCCCAGATGACCTTAGCTTGTGTCAAGTTGATAAAAAAATCCAACTAGGACAGGGACCTAAGACCAATGGTATCCACTGACTTTAAAGATATTATAAACAACTTGCCTCCATTGGATGAGTATAGGGAAAGAAGTTAGAGACAAACAAAGGCTCAGCATCCTGCCAGCTTGTAACTTGGGCCTAGTGTCTCCAGGTCTCTGATACAATGTCTCTGCAGCTCACCAAGTAAGAGAGGTTGTTACCATGAGGCCTGGGGAGCTGTGAGGCCAATGTGAATTAAGCACTGTTTAGCTGACAGCTCCTTGGTGTTTGCATGGAGAAGGAGTTGTAAATACTTACTTCTAACCACAGCCTCCCTGTTCCCGCCTTTCCTTTCTCTTTTCCTATGCCTGACTGTGCTACCAGTGATAGTAAACAACTTGTCTCCATTGGCTGAGTATAGGGAAGGTAGTTGTCCCAGACAAATCCAGGTAGACACATCTGCAGTGGATTTGCCTGCCAGACTTGGATGCTAGGGAATATAGTGAGGAGAAATCAGCTTCCAGAATACTGCCACCTAACTGCTTTACTGTCAGATGTCAGGGCTCCCTGTAGGGAATGTCACCATGTGTCTCTCAATTTTGGGTTAGCTGATTCAAATTAGGTGTTGCTGATACTGACTAGAACAGTAAGATTGAAGGTAGAAATGTGCCATTTTTTACTTGTCCCAGGCCTTTCTGTTTCCGTGTCATGTCACGGCCCCATGCCTCTGTCTCATTGCTTTGCTTTAGAAGCCGTAGTCAGCAAGTGGTTGTGTGTACCTACTTTGTGCTTGCTTGGCTCTACCAGTAGGGATACAAAGCTAGGTTGGGGAGAGTGCTATGGCTTCTTCAGAGCAACAACATACTTCTGAACACATCTTATTTAACAAGAGCTTCAGAGCCGCTGCCCCCCAGCCTCCTGGGCTGGATCTAAAGCCAGCCATACATGTTGTCTTGGGGAATCCACAGAAGTCTGTAGAAATCTCAGCAAAAGTCAAGGAAGAAGGAAGGTTTCCATAGGCTGGCTGGAAGGCTCACTGCATGCAGATTCAGGGAATACAGTGGTATGCACAGGAAGTAGCCATTTATGAAGCTAAGTGCCTGGCAAACTCTGCTTCAACTATACATAGTATGAATTTGACCAGTCCTTAGTCATATTGGTGACTCAATTCTGGTGTTTCCAGGAACAAGGCTCTGTGTGATCCCTGCAGTAGCTCTAAGGGTAGCTCAGGAACTTTACTGTCCTCATCCCACAGGGCACAGGACCTAGCCCTGGGTTATCTGTGAGCTACCTATAAACTCTTGCCTACCCTAGAAAACAAGGACTTAAGAGTCTCTGGCCATCAGCTGAGGTGTGGGATAGCCTCTAACCCTTTGAGAACAGCCTAAACTCGCACAGCCCCAGGAATGTAGCTTCCTTGCTCCTCCCCTACTCCAAACAACTGGCAGTTGTCCTTTAGAGAATGCCATCAGTATTTGTTTTCTTGTCACATGGGAAGCATGTGTTTGGTCTGCATGGACATGGTGTGACTATGAGAATTATTGTTCGGTTCTGTCTGTAGCCATGGATGATGATAATGTTGATCCCGCTGGACAGAGCAACACAAGTGTGATGTATATATGCACACAGGCACACACTACATCCTGACTGAAATTCAAATTCAGTGTCCGGGTCTGAAGCTGGCAGGATGTGTAAGCATAGTGAGCCTGCCTGTTTTCCTGGGTATACCTGCACCATGCCCAGCTGTGCATTCATTCTGCCTGCATGTCCCCTGGTGAACATAGACTGAAGCTTGCCACTGTCATGGATTCAGATCTGAAGCAGACTCACTCTAGACTCTTGAGTTTAAGAATGTGGACAGGGTGGGTGCAGGTTGCTGGACTTTAGCAATGGGAACAGTTGCCTGGTGATTGGTACCGAGGGACTCATTTCAGCTCACATTTCCTAGCTTTACTCTCACTGCCTTCTGAACAGGTGAGCTCAAGGTACTCACACCAACCCGTTCTTTGGTGGGCATTCCCTCTGGACAATGTTTAATGTCTTGCTGTGATGGAGGCTGCAGAAGGAAGGCATGCATGACTCAAGGGTAGTTCTGGTCTCCAGGCAATAAAAAAGCAGGGAAGAAGCATGTACATATTCATTCTACTCCTCTTTCCATCTAGCAAGCAAGACTCATCACACATAAATACTTTCAATTTTGCTTGCACAGCATGAGAATTGCTAGGTTTGTTTTACTACTGAAATTGAACACTTCTGAAGAAACATGACGGCATTATCTTTCCTGGCAGGTAGGAGGGGAGTTCTGCAGGAGATATGCTCCCCGCAGCCCTCTGGAAATGAGACGCTACTGCTCAGTACTGGTAGGGAGATGAACGGTCTCACTCCTCAGTGGCTCACTCTCCAGGTTCTTGGTCCCCAAGTCCTAGGGATGGGATGGGCTCCTGCAGAAGGCAGGTCATGGACATCTCCAGAGATATGATAGTTGGTACTCTAGGTAGCTACTGTGTCTCTCGTTTATTATACCTGCTTTTCTGTTTACACAGTTTCAGCTCTCTACTTACCTTCCTGTGGCCACTCTGCCCTCTATGCATCTCTCCCTTCTCTGCTGTAAATTCTTACTTCCTTAAAAATCTGTATTAGACATCACTGCATCTGATGGAACTTGCAGACAGACATTTGTTTGCTAATTGTGTCTGGGTGTTAGTTCTGGGCAGCCAGCTGGATGGTAGACATTTCTGGGTGTCTGCTCTCTTCTGGTAATTACCATATTGTCTGTACTTGATGGGGAGTGGGGCTGGAGATTAGAGATTTTACAAGGCTTATTAAAGGAAGATTCTCAAAGAAATTTCATGGGAAATTTTTTCATAAATTATGTTTTAAAATAATTTTCTCTACCCTTTCTTGCTGGTGGGAATGTAAAATGGCACAACAGCTTGGCAGTTACTAAAAACATTAAACATAGAATCTCCATATGATCCCTAGAATCCCATTCTCAGGTTTATGTCCTAAAGGACTGAAAACAGCTCCTTGAATAGTTGTATATACATGTTCTTATAACACTATTCACAGTAGCAAAAGGTAGACCATCCCACAGTACTTCTGTGGTTGACTGTGTACGCAAATTGTGATAAACCAATGTAACACAATTTTGTTTGTCAAAACAACAGTAGCAAGGGGGAAATGAAGGGAGGATATATTGATAGCTGCCAGGGGGGGGGGGGGGGGGGAAGGCTGTATATCCCAAACTGCTGCTTAGGAAGAAGGCAGACACAGAAGGTCACAGTATGTGACACCCAGAAGAGATTACTCAGCAGAATGCAGGCATGTTTGTCAGGGGCCAGGGAAAGGGACAATGGAAGAAGCTGCTTTGTGGGTAAGGGTTTTTACCTCCAAGTGAGGAAGGCATTGGGAACTAGATAGAGGTGGGGATTTGTACAACACTATGAATGTACTAAATATTCACCTTATAATGGCTGATTTTATAGTATGTAAATTTTACCTCAGTGAACCATTTTTTTTTTTAAGCAGAAAGGGGGAGGGATTACTTTTCAGGCCCAAGTTGATATGGGATGAATTTTACTGAATACTGAAATGTAGACACTTGGAGGTTAATTTTAGGTAAACCCTAAAATTGTTAGAAATGGCAGCTAGAATATGAGTTCCTTTAGGATACTGCTAGGTTAGTATTTTGCCTTTTGTTGACTTGAGGAACAAAGGAACAGCTTCATTCAGGCTCTCTTCATGCCTCTGTGTGCCTTATGTGCAAAGGAGGATGCTGGAACTGGGACAGACAGCAGGCCTCTCCTGAGGGGATGTGCCAGGCTCAGCTTGCCAGGAATCCAGGTACCTGCCTCCAATGCTGCCCTCTCTGCTTTAGAAAGATTGATGAGGGGAGGGGATTTTGTTTATATTTCAATATTCCTAAAGAGAGAGAGAGAGAGAGAGAGAGAGAGAGAGAGAGAGAGAGAGAGAGAGAGAGTGTGTGTGTGTGTATGGGTGTGTAAGGTTTTGGAGGTGGCAGACCTAAAACCCCTTAACCTTCCTGTCCCTATATCAGGGATAACACTCTTTCTTTGTGCTGGGGTTTAGAGGCTAAGGAAAATACTTGGGTTCTGTTTGTTTTTATACCAGCTTCTATCATCAGCAAAGATTATTTTTTCCACCCTGCATTGCCACATAGATAATTATATTCATCCTCATTGGCCTTTAAATGAGGAAGAAGATGGAGACCTCAGTTGGGTATTTATACGTTTACTGTTTTTCCTGTCATCAGTTACTTCAAGGAAAGACAACACTCTATGTTTATAAAAAGTGGCTTATTTTAGAGTTGGTTATCATTCCTTTTATATATTGAACTTGCAATAGCATTTTAGTGGGGTACATGTGTTGACATGAGTCGCACACTATTAGAGAATAAAAATTCTGCATGTGGATAAATTTCTAGGTGCCTGACATATATCTATCTCAATGTTATAATGTGAATATTCTTATTTTTTCTGGACAGATATTTAAAAGACAACACCAGTAGCACCCTTAGCCTTCTGCTGCAGCAGAAGTCAATGGCATTCAGTAAGACCTGCTAAAGCCAGGGGCCTCATTTGTTTTTCGAGGTAGCCATTATCATTCCTGCCTAGTAGATGAGAAAAGGAGTTACTAGCATGCACTACCACTGGAATCCAGGGCAGATCCATCTGTTCCTCCTGCCAGAGGGTGTGTTCCTTGAGTTGAATTTTTTCCTCATCCTCAGCATTGTCGTCATGAGTTCTATGAAATGTACTCAAACACACAGATTCATGTATATATGATAGTGGATTCTCCTTGCTTTAAAGCTAAAAGGCTCCAGGCATACAAATACATTGACCCAGCATATAGTGTTCTAACTAGTTACTGTGTGTTCAGTACCTGTTTTGTACCAAATGTTACATATACTATCTGTTCTTTGGGATTCTTGTAGGTAGATAATATTATTTTATAGATGAAGAAATTAAGTTCAAATGGGTTAAGTAAAATTGTCCATGATCCCAAAGCCACTAGGTGATACAGAGCCTGCCTTTCTGCCTCCAAGGCAGAACGATTGGTCTCTAATCCTCATGGTCTCTAATCCTCAGCCTGGTCTCTAATCCTCATGGTCTCTAATCCTCATGGTCTCTAATCCTCAGCCGGCCCTGCTCACCATTGTCTGAATCAGCCCCTCCTTCATTGGCTTCTAATGGCATGTACTCATCTCTTTATGTTTCTAGTGCTAGGTCACCAAACTTGTTGGAAAACATTGTAATGTAAGAGCCCAAGGACCCAGATTCTAGCCTCAAGCCGGGCCTGTCCTTGTGGAATGTCCTTGACTCCTAAAATTGAGAACTATAAGCCCCTGGCCCTTGCTTCTCTCCCTCCTGGCATTTATCACAAATAAGTGAGAATCTAGATATGCTCTATCTACATAATGTATAGGCAACTTATACTAAATGTAAACACACATGACTTTTATTTTTTATAATGCTTGTAGATGTTATTGTGATGAACATTATTTACCTACTAGGGTTTTTTTTTTTTTTGGCATTTTAAACTTTCTCAGTTGGAAGATAGTAAAAACTCAGTTACTATCATGAGAATCTAATCCCTCCTCACCCACCCCATACTCCACAGATGAGGATAGCGTTCCATTCATGATGGGAGCCAGGTCCCCTAAGTCTACATCACAGGAAAAGCACTTTTAACAGGATTACTACATGATCCAAGGACTTGAAATCAAGACGGTGATACACAGAGCTAGGTCCTGAGCTTTGTCCTTGTAAGGTGGTAGTGACATTCAGCAGGCTTCTGGTACCCACTCTGCAGCCAGTCTGTGTGAGCTAAGCCTGTGGACATTTTTCCTTTCCTTTCTTTCCCCTTTTTTTTTTTAAATGTGTGTGTGTGTGTGTGTGTGTGTGTGCGCGCGCGCGCGCGCGCTCAAAGACATCTTTGAGGTTATATACAGATAATAGATTTTTGTTGTCCTAAGCAGTCATATGTGCCAAATAAAAATTAGTTCTAAACATTATTAAATGTATATGTTTCTTTTTACTGAGAATGTTTGAGGTATATCTAACTAGGAATTTATGGCAGTTTGATTGATTCTTTGAGCACTTAGCCACAGGCTTAGCTTAAAGAGAAATACCACCTGTTTATATACAGCATTGGTATACTCACTGCTATATTAAAAACTGCTTCCTTAAGCTTCCGTAAACTTGTTTCTAATACATATACTTTAAAAACATCTCTTTATATATTCTGACTTGGGCTGATTAAACTCTCTTTAGAAGGAGAAATAATAGTGCTATAAATCTCCCTGCTAGTACTCTTTCCTCTTAGAATAAAAATTCTTAATTTATTAATTCGTTATCTATTTTTAAAGTATAATTTTGCAATTTGACAGGGCACTGTCATGTATACTATTTCACGTGCTCATCAGAGCAGCTCTGTTTCATCCCCATCTGCATATGTGGAAATTGAGAACCTGACTTGTCCTAGGACCCTGAGCCAGGAAGGAGTAGAGCCAGCTGGTTCTCAGTCATAGCCAGCTCTTCCAGCATTAAGGCTTACAGCCTGCTCCACTTGGTCCTTCAGGGTTTGAGAGTTGCTGCCTGACAGTTTCTCATACTGATTGCACTGTGTACAGGGCCGGGTTAAATGGTTCTAAGAACATTTACTGCTGAGGGGTGATGGGGCCGAACTCAGAAGAACAAATCTTAACTGCAGTACATATGGTATAATGTCATCTTATAAAGGAAAGCAGAAATTTGTTGTCACTCTCCACTGATGGTGAGCACTACATTAACTATTATACTGGTGGAGGGCAAATCAGAGGGCTAAGTAACCAGCCATTGCCATGTTATTTGACACTTCATCAGCAATAGTATGAGATGTTTGAACAATGGAAACCATGGAATTAGAGGGATGTATTAACCAGCTTTGCAGCTAGTCACATATATGGGCAATAAAGTTCCCACAGAATCCTATCACTGGGACCCCTAAAGAGATCTTGGCAATTAGATAATCCTTTCCTTCATCAAGAGATTCCTATTCATCCAATTATCATCAAATTCCAAGGCAATCCACCAGAGCTTCAGGTAACAGTTACAGACCTGTGAACCATGTATTAGGTAGAAGGAGCCCTGGCCCCATGAAGGGCCAGCTCTATGTCTCTGCTCTGGGTCCTTCTTCATCCCCTGACTCTGTGTCTAATGCTCATGCCACTAATTGATGGCAGATGTTCTCTGGCAAGCAGATTTTAATGTGAGTATAGTTGCTGCTGAATTGTTATAGTCCAGTAGCGTGGTCTGGAGTCCTCTTGGATCCAGTTTGTTTCTGGAGTACTTGCCTGCTGTCCTTTTAAACCTGTGCTGTCAGCTGTTTCCTACGCCCAAGGGCTGATGCTCTCCCAGTCTCACGGTGTCCTCTACATGAGCTCTTACTCAGTAAGGGAAGGCAACCATGGATGCCCTGCCCAGCATGGGAAGCTACTTGAAAGCCTTTATCCCTGACTCCTGTTGCAGAAGCTCTGTGTTTCTCATGCTTATTTACTCATTCCTCTTCCCCCTTTCTGCCTCTTTCTCATTTTCTAATTTGGGAGTTGGAAATCTCTAGGCCCCAATTAGTCCTGATTCTTCTCTAACAAAGTATAAGCCATGACTTTGGAGTCTTAGTCACAGGATTACACGTGGGGTACACAATACCCTCAGAGCAGAGGTAGTTGTGTCTTCAGGGATGGGCAGTTGGAGCTCAGCCCTTTCCCTGCAGCAAGCCAGGTATAGAGCCCGTCACTGACATGTGGTAATCAGGGCAGGAGGAGTCTACCTCCAAGGAACTTACCGTTTAGCTAATAATAAATGATGTTGGGTGAAGAGAATTCTGGGCTATTTCACAAGAAATATTTATTTTCATTCCAAATTGGATAGCAAGATTCCTTTTTGTAAGAGATCACGTAACAAAAATAACTTGAGGATGACATACTTTATACCAGTTATACCTCAGTCCCAAGCAAGTCATGGATTTCACTGTGCTGACTGAATTAGACAGCCCCATTACCTATGCTTCCCCCAACAGAACAGGCCACCCTGCCAAAGGTCCATTTGTCTCCTCTTGGGGAGGAGACTGTGGAATTTCTAGCTGCACTGGCACCCTAGCCAGTGTGACTTCAGCAGGCTCCAACAGGAGTAATCTTTAGCTTTGACTCTAAATCTGGGAGCAGACAATTAGGAGAGGCTTCAGTCTGAGTGGCTCTCAGTTGACTTGTTAATGTCGGGGCTGGAGTTGTAGTGACAACATAGGGTCTGAGCTTTAATGAGACTAGAATGAGGTTATAATGTATTTTGATATGCATCAGCTCCTAAATATACCCAAAAGTCTTATGAGTTGCTGGTCAGTCCTGGAGAGATTATGTATACATGTGGGAGAATTCTCCTGTAATGGACAGTATTTTTAAGTTTGCTGACTGGATGTTGGTTAGGTGGGAGGTGAGAAGAAGGAAAATGATTTTACACAGGAACTCATCACTAGTGTTAAAAATAGTCCAGGGAATCATAGGATTGATACGCAAATGCTGTCCTAAGCCACATTGTTCTGGAAGGATTTGATGTTGATGTGGGCTGTGGATGAAGACTGGGAGCGGCTAGTCCTCTTAGGTTGGCCCCCCCCCCCCCCCCGTGCAGCGAAGGGGAGAGAACCTGACAGCAGTCACTACCTTCTGGCCTTGACCTTGCCCCAGACTCCAGAGGTGAGGGCTGAGAAGCCATTTCTTTCAGACCTTCCTCTCTCTACAGTCTGGCTGCTCTCAACTGTTTCTGTTATTCCAAGGCCAAGGTATCATTTGCTAATAATAGTCTTTCCCAGTACAGGAGAAGGCTGGAACTGAAGATTGTAGAAAAGCATGAGGAGCTAGAGCTGGCAGGGCTAAGACAATGCAAAGAGGGGTCATCTCTCAATGAAAGAGTTGCTAGCTCTACATCTACTTGGTCAGGACCTCAGCTGGATGGAGGAGGGACAGGGTGTTGTGTGGTTGGACCTGTGGTATGTTGACTCCAGGCCCAGAAGGCCATGTGTTTGCAGCCTTGGCAGCATCTTACAGTTGGTCAAGCAAGGGTGACAAAAATGTGTGTTGCTTAAGAACAGATGTATACTTTGGCTATGTTCAAATCCACAGCTTTGTAGGAGAAGTACCCTAGAATCTAGTGGTTTCCAGTGGGAAACCTTCTCAGGGAAATCCATTCAGTATCTGGATTCTTCTCCCACCCAATCATGTGTGCACCAGGCCAAAAACTGCCTCATAATATTAATAAACACAAATATAAATGGTTTGAACCAGAGTTTTATTTAATTTGGGGCAGGAAAGGTTGGTTACTAGTCTGGTCCTATATTGCTTGGGATTTTCATATGAGGAATCCAGGAAACAGTATCTCCTCCAGGAATTTGCAGGGTTGATCCTGGTGAGATGTGCCTGATAGAAGACTTTTCGACATGGGTTGGGCAGACTGAGGTATAGATTGAGGCAGCACACACCCTACCCTTTGTTAAAACCCAAATTCCTAAGCAGTACCAAATGTTCTATGTTCATTATACATTATACTGTCTGTTTTCTTCAGCTGTGTATCCTGTACCTCAAGCATCTAATCATGCCTTGTACATGACAGATAACTTGCCACGTATGTTATTGAATGTCACAATTACTTTCTAAAGGGATAGGCATTTAGAGTTTTGAATTACTTATGAAACTTTACAATAATCTACAGCTTAATTCACCTCTAGATGGGTAGGATGCTTATGTGTGAACTCCTCTGTCTTCTAGGGTCTAGCCAGGGCAGACAGGTCTGTATGCATGAGCTCTTTCTGTAGGTATCCTCAGCCTTAGCTGAGGTTGAGTGATTCACCTCATTCAGGGTAACTTTAGGCTTGTATAGGTGAAGAAGTGTTCCCTAGGCACGATGGTGTGCTGTGTTGCCCTACTGGAGAGAAGGGAAGAGCTGTTACTGTCAAAAACTTACTGTTCCTTGACCTCTGCTTAGAGCTATCAGCTGAGGCTGGTTTGTTTGGTTGGTTGATTTAGCTTTTGTTTTATGGCTTTTTAAGACAGTCTCACTCTCTTTGTTGCCTCTCTTGGCCTGGGACTCATACTCCTCCTGCCTTGCCTTTTGAGTCCTGGGAGTACAGGCATTTAGCAGCATACTCAGGTATTTGTTGAGTTTTAAAAGAGCCAACATTTAATCATAAAGCATTTCCTTATCTCAAGAGGGCTGTTTGTTTGAATTAAAAAAAAATGTATTTTATGATAGGACATTATTTTTGAAAAGTTAAACTGAAAACATAGTAATGCATGTGTTATATGTATGTATTCACGTGCCTGTGTGCATGATGGTACACATGCATATGGAGGGCAGGGATCATCATAGGTGCCTCCTTCCACTTCGGTTTTTGAGACAGGGTCTCTACTGAACGTAGTAGTCACTGATTGGCTAAGCTGGCTGGCCAATGAGTTCCAGGGATTCACCTGTCTTCATGCCTCCCCCCACTCCCACCACTGGGGTCACAGATGCTGGCCACTGCTTAAGACTTTTACATAGGTACTGGTTTAATGCTTACCAACTGAGCCATCTCCCCAGCCCCCACAGTACATCTAGAATAGAGTAAGCCTGCATTTTTCTGTAGCCACTGTCAACCATCACTGAGCTGCTAGGCCCTAACCTGAACCAGGCCAAGGACTGTCTAGCCAGCAAGGCAAGAAGGTTTCCATCCTTCACCTCACTCACTCATGTTTAACATGTTCAAACTGTATTTGTTTTTATATATTTTTAGACTACTTGAATACCATGCTCATAGCAGCATCATTCATATCAGCAAAAGGTAGAGCAAAGTGTGCATTCACAGAGAATGAAGAAATAGTATGTGGCATATACGTAATTAGTACACACATAACTAGAATTCTACCCCACTTTGAAAAGGGACGAAGTAGAGCTGCTATAGCTTAGAATATGCAAGGTTCTGGGTTTGATGCCTAGTAAAACACACATACACACACCCACCCTAGAAGGGTGGCAGCCAGGGGGTGGGGTTCTGATAGGCTACAACATGAATGAACCTTGAGGACATTCTGCTGAGTGAAATAAGTGAGACACAAAAAGACAAATAGTGTGATTCTTTTTCTATGAGATTCCAAGAGACAGAGAGTAGAACAGTGGTTACCAACGGTTGAAGATATAGGAGTTAATTGCTTAATAAATATGTATAGTTTCCATTTTAGAATTAGATGTAGATAGTGGAGATGAAAGCATAATAAAATAATTGTACTTAATGCCACTGGACTGATATTTTCTCACAGTAAGAAAATTTTGGAGATATATATATATATATATATATATATATATATATATATACATATATGTATGTATATATATAATCTCTTTCCCTCTGAAAGTTCTGAGCTTGTTCTATATTTACAGCTCCTTTCTAATGTATCGGTAGCCCTTCGAGACCATAGGAGGAAAAAACTATCTGTTGAAAAATTCTGTTGGTGAATCTGTAATGCAGGGTTATGAATCTACCTACCTTTTTGTCTATTTGTCTGTCTGATCTTAGAAAGGGAATAACCAATCATAATGGAGATATATGAATGTCATTGCTAGAGTGTGCCTGTCTGTGGTAGCCAGCTCCCACGATAGTCCCCAATGGTCCTCACCACCTAGTATTCAGGATTGATTTGTGGGATCTGTAGGATCCAGCAGAAATGATGGCATGCCACTTCTAAGATTAGATTATAGATGATATGTTGGTATCTGCCTTGTTGTCTGTCTGTTCCTTGTCTCCCTTTAGGAACAGCAGCCCTGTAGAGACCCACATATGGCAAAGCTGAGACCGTCAGCCAACAGCTGTGTTAGTGAATTTGGAAATAGATCATCATGATTACAGCTTCTTGATAGACCCTGACCCATATCACCCAGCTAGGACACTACTGAATCTCTAACCTACAGAACTACTATTTTAAACTTTTGTAGTAGTTGGTCATGTGGCAGTAGATGATTAGCACAGATCTTATAGTATTTTGATCCTCATAGATGCAACATATATGTGTCAGAAGATGACCACAAAGAGTGTCAAAGGCTGGACTCAATCTGAAATTGCAACCCTTTGGGAAATGCTAACTATTGTATAGGCAAGTTTTAGTCACTCACTAATGCATGTTGTTAGTGAGCTCATGGGGTGTTGATATGAAAATACGTCATCTCTAGAGTGAAAGTACATTTTCCTTTCCCACATGGTGTGTCTGTCCTGTGCCCCAGCAGAACCCTCATTTCTAACATCTGCTTATATACGACTGTGTTTATCCATTCCTGCTCAAATAGAAGTTTCTTGAGCCTGGGTATGGATCTTATGCAGTGCCCTGGCACCAGTACAGTGCTCATTGGAGATCCTGCATAGAAGATCTGAGAAGATGAATGAGTGTATGAGTGAGTGGGGGAGGAAGGGAGGGTGTGTGATGGTGGTAACACTGCAGACATCACTTAGAACTGAACTATAAAGGGTCTCCACTCTGCAGCAAGTAAAATCAGAATCTGGGTAGTAGCCACGTAGTACCTGACCCTGAGGACCGGCACTGCACTGTACCCAAAGTCACTCAGATGGGGACTCGGGCAGTTGAGCATCTCTAAGAGAAGCTCCTAGAAGCAGCCTCGGCACAGAATGAAGAAGAGATGCTGGAAGATTACACTCAGGGAACTCTGGTGTCCTCCCCCTAAAAGCAGAGCTTGCCACAGCAAACTTAGCTTGGCACAGGGACAACCAGGCTACATCCCATATTTTTCTTAGAAAGTCAGGAATTTTCTAAACTTTAAGAGCTTTTAGGGGCTGGAGAGATGGCTCAGTGGTTAAGAGCACTGGCTGCTCTTCCAGAGGACATGAGTTCAATTCCCAGCACCCATGTGGAAGCTCACAACTGTCTATAATCCAGCTCCAAGTTATTGGACACCTTCACACAGGTAAAACACCAATGCACATAAAATAAAAATAAATAAATCTTTTTTTAAGAGCTTTTATTATAGGGATCTTTAAATATGTTCCCTGGCAGTAGCCACCACATCCTTAATTTTCATGTAAAGCAAACAAGTTGAATTTGAAACAGACACTTCCTTCAAATGGTGTTCAGCATCCAATAGAGATGTCTGCTTGTCCTGCCCTGATAGCACACATTGGAGGGAAACAAACCGGGGGGTGCACCATTGGGGCTTACCATGTAAATGTACCAGTACATTTTTTGGCTTCAAAATTCAGATATCTTCTGGCTTTGGAAGTGGATTTGTGCTTCTGTTTAATTGTGGGGGTGCCAGCATTCTGAAAATGCATCACAAATTTTCAAACTCAGCTAATAAAGCCATTTGGAGGGACCAGAAAAGCAGGGCCACTTCCTCCCTCCTTCCTACACCTCCATCCAGTCTATCCTCAGTTTTGACCCAGGAATGCAGCACACTTCTGTCATCAAAATTAGCCAAAACAGAAAACTCTGAAAGTTTAAATCGTTTCAAATGGTCAAGTAATGCGGCAAGACTGACACAGTTGAAATTCATAGGCTGTCGGAGCTGTGTTTCTATCAGGAAAGGTGTGCTACCAGCTCCCTGTGTAAAATGCACCCAACATAGAGATGAGATTGGCTGGGTCATGTTGTGACGCAGCGTGCCTTGAGCTCAGTAAGTTAGTGCCAACAAAAAGGAGGAAAGAACACAGTAGGACCACGTTCTTTAGGAAGTTTGTGGGGCAGGAAAACCTGTGCTTGTGGGACAGGGCTTCTGTGTGACTCAGTGGCCCCCTGGTCCCCTCACTAGGAGGTACCTGGCTGCAGGATGCACTGGTGACAGTCCTGTAGAGGTGGGCTTAAAATAGTACACTCAGAGCATTCTGCAGAGCCTTATTTGGCAGATGACCACACACCCAAATGAGAAGCTACCTTCAGGATGTGCCTTGTTCTGGTTGGGGAACATAGAGAAGCTCATGTAGAAATGAGACAGGATTCTGTCTTCTGAAGAATTCCAGCCCATCCTAACCTGAAGTTTGTTTTTTTTTTTTTTTTTTTTTTTTTTTTTTTGTTTGTTTGTTTTTTAATGACTTGCTACATTTGAGTCATTTTGCAAGTCCATTTTGGTTACCACCACTGATCACTCTTGTTTCTGGGGACATTGAGTACTCACATCTGTCAAGCTTTGTAGTTTTCAAAACATCCCTAGCAGACCCTTATTAAATGGCGTCTCTTTAAAACTCAAGGCACTGTGTAAGGGAGGGATCAAAGTCAGCACAGTAAATGGGACCTACCATAGAGGGCCAGACTTCTTAGGCTCGCTGCTCAGCCAGTGGTCTGGGCCCAGGTGTTTTGGGTAGTTCTCCCTATCAAGATCTATTCCTTGCTTGGGCTGTGTGGTAATACTGGGCCCTGGGTGGAAGTCAGGATCCATGTGTGAAGTAGCCATGGGGGTGGGGTGGGGCAGGCCAACAGCCAGGCAGCATACAGCAAAAACAGCATGGGCAGAAGAGACATTGCCTGGGACTGCAGCCCTGAGAGCTTTCAAAATGCTAAGCTCACACAAAATTCAGATTAATGGTTTTTGGAGGGAGGGGCATTTCTGGAGATTGGTTTACCTTTGAAAATTCTAGATTCATCTTTGCTTTCAGTCTACTTTTCTGTAGACTTTGTTCCCTGGGGTTCTAATGTCCATGTCAAAATGATTCTTGATAAAAGCACCAGAGATGTTAAATATTTATTTTAAGTTAACTGTTCTGCTTCTGAGAGGTTAAAACACAAATGTGTTTTCATGCAGAGTCTTTCACCAGTCAGCTTAAGCTTCCTTGAGCTTTTTTCTTTGGCACTGCAGCAGCCAGCTAACAAACTGCATTCCTGAGATGAGCTGACAGGGGTGCAGAAATGAAGAAATAAACAAAAAGCCATGTTAATTTCAAGCTTCACTAAGAATACAAAAAGTAATATTAACAGTTGCTGAGTGACAAATAATGAAATGGCTGGAAATTTTTAATGCTTCTAGCAAGCTTTTATAATCTTTCATGGAATTTGCTCCCTGTCAGGTATAGCACATTTATAGCAGCAGTGTGTTATATAGGTAGTTTGGTAGGCTGTTTAATTTAAAGATTGACACAGCCAGGCCTGTGGGCGTATCTATACTACAATTCTTTAGCCCTATTCACACATCTCCATATGCTAGAAATAACCCTACCTTCTTAGTCTAAAATCTTTGTAATTGCTTGTTCATTAAATAAAAGTCATTTCATCAAGCTTGAAAGATGGTTACAGTGTTGTCATGTTGTTGCTACTATTGATTAATAAATACATATTAAAGCATATATATGTGCTCATCTGCTCTTACATCCTAATGTAGTATTTTATACATTAAGAAATAGTAAGGTTCTGAAATGTATACTCATGTATCAATTAATAGGTCATGGTTAATTTAAATTTAATTCAGTTCAATGTAGCATGTATATTGAACAGTGGTGGCTAAAAGGAAGAGGAACTTAGCATCAGATACTGAACCAAATAGCAGGTCTTCTTTCTGGTCACCCTGCCTTTATTAAAATGTCTACACACAAAAAGGCCCATCATTCACTCCATAGACCCACATTATTCATAAGAACTTAGTAGAGCAGGCCCCTGATAGGTGTCTGTTGAAGAGTAGCTGGGCAGCAGGAAGATGGAGTGGGTGTTGAAGTCTGGTGAGAGTCAGTAATGATAGTGAAGATGCTTATGGTTGCAAGGCAGGGAGTGGGGAAGCCAAGGGAGTTGACATGGTTGAGCCTGGAATTCCATGCCAGGGAATGGGAAGTAAAGTATGGCCTGTTTAATGACTATATCCATTCCTTTATCTACTGTCTCTGGTGCCTTTTTTGGTGGTAATGGGGTAGACCTGTCATGGCCAGCCTCAAATTTACAGTCCTCCTCCTAGGCTTCTTAAGACCTTTGTGCTCTGTAGACAAAGATGAATAGTTGGCCATAGAAAGGAGTTGCAGCATATATAGCCTGCTTAGCTGAAATTTTTATTACTTTCCAGACAGACTTTACTAGAATCTGCTACAGAGGAACAGAGCAAAGATGAGTGCATTTACCTTAGGACTATGTTCTAAAGCAACAGTGCCTACTCAGTGCTCTTTTGACCAGGGACTGGCCTAATGGGGAGTGTATATGGTTTGGGAAAGCATTGACTAGGACAGGGCTGTGGGGAAGGGCCTGGATATAAGAAACCTCTGGTAAGGACATTTCAGCCACCAGTTGAGGCATCTTTGAACACAGAATATCCTTTGAATCTTATTGTGTCCCAGCTCAGTGTCCCAGTTCCTGTCACCACATAGGGGTCCACTTGAAAGCTCTTTCTCACATCCTTGTAGTCTCTGCACAGTCAGGTTTAAGTCAGTGTGTTGCTAGCTTCCTGGTAATATTAACTTTAAAACCATTCTCTGACCCCAAGTGGCAGCACCTGAGCCCTCCCTTGCTATTCTTCTCCTGTCATTTGTATGTAGATGTGTGTTCTGTCTCCCTCCCACAAGTACCCTGAAGGCTGGGGACTCCGCTCATACTTCTATGTTATCAGGGATTAGCATAATATTTTTCACATAGCTGATCCTTTCTGAATGTTTGATGATGACACAGCCACTGAGCAGTGTAGGAGAAAACATACCCTATCTCGTTCTCTAAATTAGTCAGAATCCATCAGGCTAATAATGGTAAGAGTGAGCATCTGTCAGTCTGATGCACCAACATCTATCAGACAAAGCAGTTAAACCCATGTCAGTCATTGTGATACAATAAAACTAAAATTAGACACAGGATAAATACACTCAAGATGAGAGCATTTATCCCAGTGTTGGTTTCGAGACTGAAAGAAGCAGATGCTGAAGCGTCCGGGCTCTGAGATCTGGTCAGTAGACAGCTGTTCCAGTGGAAAGCCAGTCTAGGTGGCAGGAAGTAGAGGGCTGGAGTCCTGAGGCCAGGTCTTAGGGTGTGGGATCTAGAAGTTTTGGAAATGGAAATAAGGTTTTATTTAGTGATATTCTTTAATGCTCTAAATCAAGAAAGAATCCCCTCCTTAATGAAGTAGTTAATTAGCTCTGGGAATTGAAGTTGAAAACAGAAGACTGATTGATTAATATGATCGCAGTGTTCATTTTTCTCCCTTTTGTCCAGAGGAACCAGTATTTGGTCCACACGAAGTTTGTTGCTTCCTCAGGCTAAGCTAGAGTCATTTTGCCTGGAGTCTGTTTTTCATCTTCTCTACCTCGTCCAGTTTTCGTCTATGAAATCCTCCTGCAGTGCTTTCTCTAGCTCTTGCTTTCCCAGGCCCATCTTGCCCCAGGACTGTGCCAGTTCCGAGGGCTCTCTCCTCCCTTAGCTTTGCCTAGTCGGTACCATACAAGGGTTAAAATTTCTTGCCGCTTTGCATGTGGGATAATTTAAAGAAGTTCAGTGAGTACAGTGCTTGCCACACAAGTCTGGATTCCTAGCACCCATATAAAAGCCAGGTGCAGCAGGACAGACCTGTAATCCTGCACTAAGGATGCCAAGATGGTGAATTCCTAGAGCTTTCTGGCCAGCGGAGTGTATCATTGAGCTAGCTCCAAGTTCAGTGAAAAGATCCTGTCTCAGAAAATAAGGTGGGAGTTATAGAGGAAGACATCCAGTATAAACCTCCAGTTCCCATATGCATTCTCATTTATATGCAAGTACCCCATCCCCCAAAATTAAAAAAGATTAAAAACAAAAGCAAAAAACAGCCATCTGATTTCCTGCATTAGTTGTTTGAAATTTGACCTCACTGGGCCAAGAAAAAACTTATCCAACAGGTCTGAGTATCCAAAGACCTAAAAGCAGAGGAAGGCCCAATAAAAGTATAAAGTACCACATAAATTTAGTTATTGGCATCATTATTATTCACATGATCTTTGGATAAATTTAATCTTAACTTCTCTATTGCATTTATGCTTAAGATCACCAAGCCAAAAGTCAACATGTTTTTTAGCGTCTGCCTGGGAGCTTGCTGGAAACAAAACCAGAAATGAAATAAGTCAGAAAAAGTTAGACTTCCCAAACTCCCTACTACACTGAAGGCCCACACATGGAAGGTCCCACATGAAGCAGACCCACTTGGTAACAGGTAAACCCAGCCACGGGAACCCTCACACAGAGTCTATGCCAGACCTCAGCCTCTAGGAGCGTCCTCAACCCTCATTCCTTTTTTTTTTTTTAATAATTTATTTTTATTTGCATTGGTGTTTTGCCTGCATTTATGTTTATATGAGGCTGTCAGATCTTGGAGTTGCAGACAGCTGTTAGGTGTCATATGGGTGCTAGGAATTGAACCCGGGTCCTCTAGAAGAGCAGTCAGTATGCTCTTAACCACTGAGTCATCTCTGCAGCCCCTCAACTCTCATTCTTTCTCCACAAAAAAAGTGAAGAGGAGCTGGGGGGTAGGAGTGGCAGCATGTCAGAAGTGCTGGTGGCAGACCAACTTCCCAGAAAAGCTGGCTCACTCTGTGAGGGGAGGAAATGGACAGAGCGTGAAGGAGATGAGACATTATCGCCAGGGTCACCAGCCTGCCACCATGACCCCTCATGTCACCAGCCAACTCCCCTTGAGTTTGGTTGCAGTTGTCTTTCTGTGTGTACTCGGTTGCAGTTTGTGCTCCTTTCCCATGGGCTCCAGAGCCAGGTGGGTTTCAGGTATAACTTAGGGGCTTCTTCTCCAACCCCTTTTTAAAAAAAAAAAAAAAAAAAAAGTTTAAACACCACTTTTTAGGTCCTCACCATTCTAGCCAGCACGACTTTCTGTTGTAACAACTAGATTGCTATTAATGTGATAAACACGGCTTGCTTGTGGGCTTTGTTCCAGTATGTTTTGTAAAAATACTGAGTACTTTACAGAACACTTAATCATACCATGGCCAAGAACAGTGAAAGTATAAATTCTTTTTGATTTGAGTTAAAAATGGGTGGTCAAGTAGCAGACAGTCCACAGTGTTAAATAAATGTGTGGTTATGGTTCACTGATCTTAATCACCAAAGTTAATGAAAATGTTACTTTTAATATCTTTTGAAACCCTCCCATTCTGGTCTGCTAATTTGACTTTTTTTTTTTTTCAGCAGTTCCTAGTTGATATATTTAGAATTTCTCCAGTTTTTATAATCTTGACAGGTGTTTCATATCCAAGATATTTTATAATTTCTTGCCAACTTAAATAAAAGTAGCATTTGATTTTTAAATTAGTAAGCCAGGGATCAAGTCTATTAATGCTCAAGTGTTGCAAAGTGGAATGTGGATTCCATGAGAGTAAGAGAGTAGACTCCTTACTCTCTGTGCCATCTCTAGCATCTAAATCTGTGTGTACCACACATCATGTCCACGAGATCTTGAGTGAGTGAATGAATGGATACATTATAGAAACAAACTGTAAGAAATTAATCAAGGGCCAGTGAGATGGCTCAGTAGGTAAAGGCACTTGTTGCCAGCCTGAGGACATGAATTCAATCCCTGGGACCCACATGGTGAAAAAGAGAACTGAGTTTTATAGGTTATTTTCTGATCTCCGCGTTTGCATGTAGCATGTGTGCACCTTTGCGTGTGCATGTTTATACACACACACACACACATATTAAATGTAACTTAAAATTTAAGTAAATTAATAAAAATCTAGACCAGCATATAATAAACTTCAGGTGTGTCTTTAAAGCAGAACTACAATGGGTACACAAATGGCAATAACTAATAAATAGTTCTTTGTGTTCCCATCTGAATGGTAATATTCCATCCCTAGGTTTTGCTAATGATTATTTTCAACAAATGCACTGGTCACTTCATTCAAATTTTATTCTCAAGTGAAGTCCTGGGATCGAGTCTAATCTATTCCAATACACAACTGATAGAGGTTTTTTTTTTAATTTATTTATTTGTATTTTATGTACATTGGTGTTTTGCCTGCATGTACATCTGGGTGAGAGAGTTGAATCCCCTGGAACAGGAGTTGTGAACTGCCATGTGGGTGCTGGAAATTGAACCTGGGTCCTCTGGAAGAGCAGCCAGTGCTCCTAACTGCTGAGCCATCTCTCCAGCCCCATGATATAGTTTTTAATTGGCGTTAATTTTCTGATCTGCATTCAGCAGTATTTATAGAGGCTAAAGATCAAGGCAGGGCAATCACCATTGTCTAAGATGTCATGTTAGCAGGTCTGTTGAAGTAAATATATAAATAGAGTTCATCAGTGATGTTTTCTGTAAAACTGTCTGTGGTGTAATTACTATTTTAAATTCTCTGATTCTTACTTTATGTTAGTATGTTACTATTTGACATGTCAGTTTCTGTTTGCTGAGTTCCTGTTGCAATGCTCTGTCTTTGACTGTTATAAAAAAAAAATCTTAATATTCTTTCTGTAGCAAGTCCCTCTTTCAGTTCATTGTTTCAAATTGTGGCTTTTAAAGGTTTGGTTTTTTTTTTTTTCCCCCAAGTTTTTCTCTGAACTAGAGGATATTAAACTCAACTTTGGTTGTTTGGGTTTTTTATTTTGTGGGTTTTGTGTGTGTGTGTGTGTGTGTGTGTGTGTGTGTGTGTGTGTGTGTGT
>CABHPP010107748.1:1630-12971 GCA_902168425.1 Peromyscus attwateri
TGGGCCAAGGTGTCTCTGGGTCAGGCAAGAGGATATATTCAGCTTCCATGAAGGTGGCTGCCATTTAGAGACCAGGGATGATACAGTAGCTACTTACGCGGCCCAGCCTCCAGCTTCAGTGGTTTGGGGGCTCTTCTCTGGGGATCCTTTCCTCTTGGAGGGACTTAGGGAGACACTGGAAACAGCCTCATCTGCTTATCTCCTTCGCTATCCACCACGAGGTGAACAAACAGTGGCTCGGTTATCATCTGTCTGGTCGTGAGCAGCAGTTTCTCACGCTGACCACTCAACGACACCATCACTCTGTGGTGAAGAGACTCAAGCTTGTTCCACCTGCTCAGCCACAGAACCAGACTCATCTTCCACAATATGCTCAGGATTGGGCTGAGGCTCACAGTGTCCCCTGACATGGCCCTAGTGGCGTTTACCCCGTTCTGTGTGCCCACCACAGGGACGGGAGCCTTCAAGGTAGGAATTTGTCATGCTTAGAGCAGTGTCTGGACACTAAGCTTCCAGAACCTTCTGTTTCTTTGTGTTTCTAACCAAGGGCCACTGGCCTTTCCATGAAAAAGAGCCAGTGACAACCAAGTCCTCACCAGATCTGCCATCTAAAACCGCCAGAGTGTAGGCCCCTCAGTCTCCTCGCTGAGGTGCCCAGTTGGATCTAACACAGAGTTATTGGAGCTTCACTCATTAAGATTTCCATGAGAGTTTGGGCCTAGCATGTCACCACCGTCCCTTCATCAAGAGCAGTAATTGCCGAGACCCCCACTGGATGCTGGAAGGACCCTGAAGGCTCACGGAAGTCCATTAATGAAATTAAGGCCGGGGAGGGAAAAAGGCTTTCCTGTTGGAGTTTGCAGGGATGATGAGGACTCCCTTACCCACTGTAAGAGTGCTTTCAAATACAGTAAATGACTCCTGTGCGTCCACATGCCTACCGGACCTCTGTGTAAGCCTCCAGGACCCTGGCCTGACTACCCCTGGCAGCTCTCTCCTGCCTCCTGCCCACAGCACTCAGGCACACTGGCCTCCTGTCCAAATGTGCTCTGAATGGCCAGCTCTTTCCTAACCTTTAGAACAGACTTAGCTTCTTAACTATTTCTACTCATGACCCCTTTTCACCCGAAGGAAACTTACACAGCCCCAGGTGTATAAGTATATAAAATTGGCATTTAAACATTAACAGACACATTATAAGGAAATTATTTTAAAAACAATTCTTTGTCGTACATATAAGTTTACCATTTACTCAAGAAGAAAGCAAGTCTGCTATTGATGAGATAATGGTGTGTCTGCTTGTTTCGCACAAGGGTTAAATGTTCCCTAACTGATACTGTAGGCCAGAAAGCATCTTTAACACTTCTCAGAGTGGATCAGGATTTTTAAAATAGATTTATTTTTATTATTTTTAATTATATGCATGTGTGTGTGTGGGGGGTGGTGTATCTGCACATGTGAGTGCAGATTCCTGTGGAGGCCAGAAGAGGGCATCGGATTCTCTTGGAGCTGGAGTTATAGGCAGTTGTGAGCCATCCTTCTGTATTAGTTAATTTCCCTCTCCTTCCTCCTTCCCTCCCTCCCTCCCTCCCTCCCTCCCTCCCTTCCTTCCTTCCTTCCTTTCTTTTTGAGACAGAGTTTCTCTATGTAGCCCTGGCTGTCCTAGAACTCACTATGCAGACCAGGCTGGCCTCGAACCCACAGAGGTCTGCCTGCCTCTGGCTCCCGAGTGTGCCATCACACCTGGCCTGGTTAAATTTCTGTGATAGAACAAGCGACTTACAGAAGGAAGGGTTTATTTGGGCTTCTGGTTCTGAAGGGATGAAAGTCCTTCGTGATGGAGAAGTGGCAGCAACCACAGCAGCAGGGGCAGGGACAGCGGAGAGCTTACATCTTGAACAAATAGAGGGAAACAGAGAAAGTGGCACTTCAAAGCCGGCCTCCGTGACCCGCCTCCTTTAACAAGGCCACGCCCCCTAGACATCCCAAACAGCACCACCCACTAGGAACCAAGCATTCAAACACCTGAGCCCATGGGGGACGGTCTCATTCAAACCACTACCAAAACATGCGTGCCAGGAACTGAACCCTGCTGCTGCCCCCTCCTCCAAGAGCAGTACATGCTCTTAGCTGCTGAGCCGTCTCTCTAGTCCCCACTGATGAACTTTTTAATTTTATATTTATCATCAGTTCTGAGAACACTGCAAAGCAGTGTGTAAACACAGTAGAGAATGGCAGAGGTGTGCTTAGAGCCATTTCAGAAACTGCTGTGAATTCTGTTTTAATCTCAAGTCAAAATTCATTTAACCATTTTTAAAAACGAAAGTCAAGTCAGCAATTCAGTGTTTTGTTTTGTTCTTAAACCAGGCACTCTAACATAATACAGTACACAGGTCTGCGGATGCATGCTGAGAAATGACGGGAGGGGAAGCATTAAAGTTTTCGTTTTCTGTAATTAAACCATGTTCCTATAAGAACAGTAAACACGGTAAGAATAGTAAAAGCTGTGACTGACAGCTTCAGAATTGGCTTGAATCTGGGTTCAGGTGTTTCAAGCAGTGATCGCTGGCCCATGGTGGCAAGAGGCAGGCACAAGGCACCATGTGCCTGTTGCGTGCCCAGAACTAGACTGCAGTGAGGTCACACTGCCCCACGACTGTCAACACCTCGCCTAGAATTCATGACCTGTTGGTTCTGAGCTCCTTTTTGGTCATTCTGCATCCAGAAACTTTTACTATGGCCAAGGTGTTTTTTGTTTTTGGTGACTCCCCCTCCCCTGCCACATTTAATTACAGAATCCCACGTGGGGTCACAATGATTGTCTCCTAAGCTGTGGTTTAGCTGTCACCTCCTTAAAGAGGACAGACCTGTTTGAGGTGGAGCCCTCTGTCCGGTATTTCTACCCCATCCCAAGCACTCGCAACCCCTCTCTCTTCCTGTCTTTGTGTTTTCCGCCTTCCTATGCAGGAGCGGTTTCCAAAGAGCCGAGTCTGGGGAGGTGACGTCCGCACTGGGTGCTTCTCGGCTCTTTGGGGTTAAGTTTGGAGCCTGAATTGCTTGTTCATGAAGCCATTTGGGCTGTCTCTCCATGGGATGGATGGTGCCTGAGTCACCAGCACCAGCTCCGGCCACAAAGGGCAGCTTATTCCCCCAGCTCCTACCGGAGAACCCAGGACCCAGATTTCTGTTATGTGGGGCACCATTTGCCAATACACTGGCTGATGCTTTAACAAGTATTTGGAGGCCCAGAAATAGGGTTCACTGTTATCTTTAGCCCTTGTCTAAGGTCCCCTGGAGCCCCTGTCCTCAGAGGTAACTGTTTGGGGGGAAATGAAAGAACAAGCCACCGTCCTGGTCGAGGGTCTGCAGGATGGGCAGAGGCAGTGGGGACCAGGGCAGGCCTCTCAGCGTTCTGGATCCCAGCTGGAAGAAGTCCTGGCTTCCCAGTTGGGCAGAATTAAGACAGTTTTCTCTGCAGTCACTGTTTACAGGAGTTCACAGTAACAAAGCCTTAACTTCTGCCGTTTGGCCCCAAAGCCACGAAAGCGCAAGGAAACAGGGCTTAAGAGCATCTAGAAGGTTCCAGGCTTCACACTGGCCACAGCTTAGGAAGCAACTCCAGGGTCACTCAGGTATCCCTCAGTTGCTGAGGGCAGAGTAGGCATTCTGGGATGCTTACAAGTCTGCACCATAGACCCCCAGGGTCCAATACGATCCACTCCTGGTTGCGCCATCCTGGTGACCCGAAGAGGATGCCAGGGGCCCACATGGTAGAAGGAAAGAACCAACTTCCTTAAGTTGTCCTCTGACGTCCACACACACCATGGCAAGAGTGTTCCCTCTCCCAGTTAACAAAATAATAGTAAAATGTAGTTCAAAAATGAGGGACTGGCAAGGTGGTTCAGCAGTTAAGATATTTCCGTTCGCACAGAGGATCTGAATTCAGTTCCCAGCACCCAAGTTGAGTGGATCACAACCAGATGCCTATAACCCCAGCTCTTGGGGATCCAAAGCCTATGAACTCTGAGTAACTGCATTCATTTGCACAAATTCACACACACGCAATTTTTTTTAAAGTAATGTTAAAAATTTAAAGGAGGGGCTAAGGGGACTGTAGCTCCATGGCAGAGTGCATGCCTTGCTTGCATGAGGCCATAGGTTCAATTCCCAGCACTGCCAAAAAAAAAAAAAAAATTAAAGGAGGGTGAGGGGCATGCTGGAGTGCCTGGAGTGCTCAGAGCTCTAGGTTTGAGCCTTGGGGTGCTGTCCTGGTGAGGAGCCAGGGTCATGTGGGAGGAGGGAACCTCAACTGAGAAAATACGCCCCTCAACTGGTCTGCCCATAAAGCGGCCTATTATGCATTTTCTTGATTAATCATTGATGTGGGAGGACCCAGCTCCCTGGGTGTGGTGCCTCCCCTGGGTGGGTGGTCCTAGGTGCTTTGCCAAAATAGACTGAGCAAACCACGAGGAGCAAGCCAGTAAGCAGCCTTCCTCCACAGCCTCTGCATCAGCTCCTGCCTCCAGGTTCCTGCCCTGACTTCCCTTTATGCTGGGCTGTGACAGGGACGTGTAAGCTGAAAAAAACCCTTTTCTCCCCAAGCTGCTTTTGGTCATGGTGTTTATCACAGCAACAGAAAGCAAATGAAGACACTCAGGAAGAAAAAGAAAAAGAAGAAGAAAAAGAAAAAGAAAAAGTATGTTAATTCTCTTCCATTAGCATCAACAAGAATAAGACACTGAGGAATTAATTTAACACAGAAGTGTAAGATGGACAGACGATAAATTCTGTAATCTCTCCGTAAAATGTGCTTGATAATGGCTTTTCTTTTCTCTAACTTATAGGCTGCAGTGGCCTGCATGGCTCCTGCTCCTGAATCCTCACTGGGATAAGGCTCTGGCCTTGGCAGATGTGACTCCCCCCTCCCCCCCAGCAAGCCAGGGTGAATATGCAGTCAAGGTCAGGTCTCAGATGTTACCAGGCTCAGGTTAAAGATTCAGAGAGGTTGGCCGGGCGGGCATGGTAGCACACACTTCAATCCCCAGCACTCAGGAGACAGAGGCAGGCAGATCTTGTGAGTTCAAGGACAGCCTGGTCTATATAGTGAATTCTAGGAGAGCCAGGGCTACACAGTAAGACACTCCCCCACCCCACCCCCCTGCCCAGAGAGAGAGGTGGGAGAGGGAGACGGAGAAAGGGGGGGATGTAGGGAGTCACACTAAACACTTCACACAGACATACCCTGTCATCCTTACCAGGTCCTGGAGGGTGATCCCCTCCCGTCTCTATTTCACAGGTGGGGAAGCTCGTAGCATGGAGGTGCAGTGACCTGCCTAAGGTCACCCTGTGGTTCTCGGTAGGGGAGTGACAGACTGTGCCCCACCTCCTGCTTCCTTTTATCCTTATTTTCCCTCCTGAGCATGGAGTAGAGGCCCCTCATGCTCCTTCTGACTTTAAAAAGCTTTCTACGGCTTTGGGGTGGCCGGGACAACTGGCGTCCACTGTCTGTAGCTCAGCTCAGCCGCCTGACCCTCGCAGTGGTGAAGTTGTTATTTTTCTTTAAGAACCGTGTAACACACCTACCTGTACTTTTGCGTATAGATCATTATGGGTGGAATCAAGATGGTCAACCAAGACTTCAGACATGGGAACTGAGATGGTTCCTGCGCTTCAGAAAGATGTGGTAGCTTTTCCAGGAGTGGGAGATTTCTCTGCCTCCATGAGGCTGTTTCTCAAGTCTGACAAAATATTCCGTAATAAAAAAGTTTTCAAAGAGTCATTTCCTGTTTACTGTTTATGCTCTCTCTCTCTTTCTCCAGGGTTTTATGTAGTTCAGGCTATCCTCACACTCACTATGTAGCCAAGGCTGGCCTTGAACTGCTCATTCTCCTGCTTCCACCTCCCGAGTGCAGGTATTCCAGGATGCAGAACTACACCTGGCTGGGTCTTTTATTTAGATACTGAGGTGTTGGCCTGTGATTGAACTTGGGGCTGATTCCTCCAGAGCTGTCTCCTCTCTAGCAGGCTTCTTGGCCCATCTGGAGAGGCCGCCAGCATCTCCTCTTTCCTGGTACCTTCAGTTGATTTGTGTTAGCCTAATCTTTGCTGCCCGCCTAGGACTCAGCCTGTGTGTGTGTGTGTGTGTGTGTGTGTGTGTGTGTGTGTGTGTTTACCCAAGTATGTGGAGATCAGAGTACAACCTCAAATATTCCTCAAGCACTGTATGTCTTTTTTAATTTTTTTGAGACAAGGTCTCTCACTGACCTGAAATTCATCAAGTAGACTAGGCTGGCTGACCATCAAGTACAGCCCCCACCCATAAGTCTTTATCATTTTTATCCTTCAATTGCTGACAGATGTATGAAACTCTAGATTTTACTTTTTTTCTTCTCTCTAATTCTTTGGGTCATCAAAAGTCCTTCCAGGCCTTTCGCTGTCATGGTGGCATGAAGCTGTCTACTAGTGGTGGGATCTAGTGTGTTCTTGGGGACAAAATAAGAGAAAGCCATCGACCCGTACAAGGCACCTGTTGTGAACTGTGTCTTGACAGTTTGTAGAGTGGCCACAGCCACCCCTCCCCTGAGTGCCAGTGTGACACCACTTCGTACCTCCTCCCTGCGTAGCCCCCTGACTGGGACACTGCCCTTGCTTCCCAGGACTAGGAAGATAGGGTTTAAGTGCCTGTTAGGTCTGGGTTAAATCTCTGCCTGGGTACGTTGACAAAATGATGCGGTTACTTTGAAAATATGAGACGGATCACAGTATTAAACATAAGAGGCCAAGACTCTTGGAAATGGGGCTGCGAGGTGGACAAGCCGGTTAAGGCACCTGCTCCCAAGCCTGACAAGCTGAGTTCATTTCTGGGACCCCCATGGTGGACGGAGAGAAGTGACTTCTGCCTGCGACTCTTGTCCTCTGGCAGCCACATGTCACATGAGTGAGTATGTCCCCTCTAAATAATATGTAATAAAACATTAAAAATCTTTAAAAGATGGATAAGACAATATAAAAATGGGCAAAGAATTCAAGTGGAAATGTCTCCAAAAATTTCTACAAATTGTGCAGCCCTTAGTCACTGAGGAAAGGCAAAGCAACATCATTATGGGACAGCACGTCACCTGCTGGGGTGACCAGCACAGAAGAGAGTAAGAAGTGTTAGTGAGACCCCAGAGGAGAGAGCCCTGGTGTCTCAGGGCCGAACTGGAAAGGATGGTGCTGCTTTGAACAGCCTGGCAGTTCCCCAAAACGGTCCCCAGGAAGTGAACTGTCAGTCTGACCATCCCACTCCCATGGATGGATCTGTCCATCACTTTTCTCTCTGAGGTGAGCAACATGGACCAGGAGCAATTAATGGAGGATGAGCTTTTGTTGGCTCACAGTTTCAGGTCGTCATGATGGGGAAGGCACGGGAAGGCAGAAACACAGGGCAGCCGGTCATGGTGTGCCCTCAGCAGGAGGCCGATGGCAAGTTCTGTCAGGTTATAAACCTTGCGGCTCCTTCAGAGGACCCAAGTTAACCACAGCCGCCTGTTACTCAAACCCCAGGGGATCTGACACCCTCTTCTGGCTTTCATGAGCATGTACACACAGGTATACACACACACACACACACACACACACACACACACACACACCTACAAATAATATAAATCTTCTAAAAACGAAACAAGGTGGATGATGCCTGAGACACACCACCAGAGGTTGACCTCTGACCTCCACACATACACTTCCGTGCACACCTACACACTGACACATGTACACACACAAAAGTGAGTTTTACGGTGTGTGAACTGTATCTGTGAGGCGGCTGCTATAAAAGTAAGGGCTTGACTCTGGTCCTCAGGAATCCTAGGGATGGAGGAACGAGGGAGGTGACTCCGTGCTGTAGTGGACACACAAGCCTAGCTGTGGCTGTTCCCACAACAGCCCACTGGCTTTGTCAATTAACCCAAAATGTGACCACAGAAGTTTCAAAAGTAGCAGGAGACAACAGAGGAATACAACATACAGACTTTAGATCCTAGTTGGAGTGAATTCTTTAGCACGGCATGTAGGAGACTCCCTAGAAATCAGATTGTGTTTGAGCATTAGATGATACAGTGGGGACTCGAAGGCTGTGTTCTCCCATGCTTGCTGTGGCCATGGTGGCTGCTCATCGCACTTGACAGCTCTGTGTGTGTGTGTGTGTGTGTGTGTGTGTGTGTGTGTGTGTGTGAGAGAGAGAGAGAGAGAGAGAGAGAGAGAGAGAGAGAGAGAGAGAGAGAGAGCGCTAGTGTACACACTGGTGTGAGCTTGCCTGCTCTCAGGCCTCCCCAGCATCCCATCCTGAGCTGGAGTCTTTTTTTTTCTTCCTTTCCAGACCACAGTGGACCCTGGGCTGTCCTTACATCGGCCACAGCCTCACACAGTCCACATTCAGTTCTCTACCTCTGCCCCAGGTCACCTTCTGCCCCCACTCCGGATGTCCAGGAGCCAGACTCAGCAGCCTGGGAAGGCAGACAATGGGACTCTTGGAGGCCAGGCTGGGGTCGGGCTCAGCAGTGGGCTGTGGCTGAAGCCACCACAGAAGGCTGCTTGTGGCTGTGGCTGGGCCTGGCAGCGGCTAGAGCAAGGTCCTGCTCAGGTCAGCTCCTGAGGACCCCACCCTGGGCTCAGCCTGGGCACAGTGTTTCTGTGGAGCTGAGAGGAGAGCTTCAGGAGGTCAGGTTTATTTTGAGGCCCAGGGAGGCAGGGAAGAAAATGAATCCCAGCCTTTAGCTTCCACCCTGTGCCTTTACCCAGCTCTTTTGTTTTTCATTTTGTTTGTTTGTTTGTTTTTAAACAGGGTTTCTCTGTGTAGCCCTGGCGGGCCTGGAATTCATTCTGTAGAATTCAGATATCCACCTCTGCCTTCCAAGTGTTAAAAGTGTGTGCCAAACACACCTAGCTCTTTACCCAGCTCTTAAGTCCCCATGCTAGCTGTGAGTCAGAGGATCATGGGGCCATGCAGCTGTGTCTGCTCATCTGTACAATGGGGACAGATGGTCCGAGGGGACCACGAGACACTAGATACACAAATGGTGCCTGCTGCCTTCTCTTCCCTTTCTGCTGAAGGATGACCCTCTCTCTCTCTCTCTCTCTCTCTCTCTCTCTCTCTCTCTCTCTCTCTCACACACACACACACACACACACACACACTCATCCCTCAGACTGCTGGGCCTGGAAGGCCATCTGCAGCACACTCAGGTCTCACCGCTGTCTGGGAAAGGAGAGCTGGCAGAGCCCAGAGCCCAGCCAGCCCCTTGCTTCTGGGCAACAGCCTCCTGCTCCAGACCTCGATCCCCTCCCTGGTCCCTTGGAGGGTTCCTCGGATGGCCCTGGACCCCAGCCTTCACACCAGGGCTCTGCTGCAGTCTGCTTCTGGTGGTGGGAGGCGTCTCGGCCTCTCCCAGGACTTCTGCGTCTGCCTCCCTTTGCCTGGAGCGGGAAGATGGGCTGCTGACTAAGTCTGTGGTTCTGCCTGCAGTCTACAGGGAGGTACAGACCCGGTTCAAGTCTGGAAACATCCCAATGGCAGGGGGCCCTAGGAGAGGGAAAGACAGCAGCCTATCTATCTGCTTCTCCTGGAAGCTAAGGGACCAGGTCTCCCCCTTCCTGTCCCCTGGATGTCCTTGAAGCTATTTTTATATGTTGCTGGAAACCAGAATTACAGCCAGAGCTGAGGCGCTAGGAGGTTTCCCTGGTGCGCTGGGTCTTGCCTCGGGGAGCAAGGGCCTTTACGGGAAGATTGGTGGAGGTGGGCCAGGAATCCACAGTGCAGGTGGGGAGCGTGGGTCCCTGGTCAGTGGAGGAGGTCATTACTAGCAGGGCCCTGATTGGCACACAGGTGAGAAACAGTGACTCAGGAAGGCTGTGACATTCAGTCAGTTAGTCACCTTTGGCCTCTTTTTTTTCCCCCCTATTTTTTTTTTTTTTTTTTTTTTAGACAGCATCTCACTATGTAGTCCTGGGAACTCTATGCAGAGCAGGCTGGCCTCCAATTTACAGAGATCAGCTTGTGTCCTGCTTCCAGAGAGCTTGGATTAAAGGCCTGCTTTTTAAAACTACATTTATCTTTCTGTTTTGTGTGTAGGGTGATTTGACAGGTGCACACTCATGAGGTCAGATGACAACTGGCCGGAACCCGATCTCCCCTCCCACCACGCGGCTCCTAAGAATCAAACTCAGATTGTCAGCCTTGGTGGCAATCACCTCTACCCACTGAGCTCTCTCGTCAGCCCGACACCTGGCCTCCTCGGGCCTTTAAGAAGGAACCCTCCCAGGGGCCAGGAAGCAGGGCTGGAGTTGAGAGTGTGTTGCCCAGAAGCAGGGGGCTTGCTGGGCTCTGCTGGTCTAGGTTCAGGATGAGGTCACCCACCAGAGAGGCCTGTGTTCCAGGCACACACACTCATGTTCTGTCTCAATCCTCCCATGGTTCCTACTGCACAGAGCAGACACACATTCCCGGCTTCTCTGGACCTCGTGTCTGAGAGGTTTGACCTGGTTCTCAGCACTGCCTTCTTGGCTTGCTCTTCTCCGCCTGGCCAGCATCTTCCGAGGAGCTGAGAAAGGATCTGGAGGGAGGAAGGACCCCAGAGCAGGAGGTGTGCACCGGCTGGGTCAGCTCCAGCTTCCGCTTTGCCAGGATCTCCGGGAAAACAAAGGAAGCAAACTAGAGTGGCAGAGGCCCTGGGGCTGCGCTGTGGAAAGAGTGGCTGAAAGGTGTGTGCAGAGGCAGCAGAGGGAGGTGTGGGGTCCAGAAGCCCCCGGCTGAAGATGGACCGCCCAGGGTACATAAGTCAGACCCCCACCCTTAACACTGTCTGAGGGACACAAAGGCAAAATCCTGGAAATTCCTAGAGCGAGTTCTTGGCTGCTGCCCTGAACTGTAGAGACCAGGAAGCAACAGCTTGTGGATGGCAGGAGTTACTAGGTCACAGGTCACGGTCAAGGGTGTCCATGATCCGAGATCTTCAGTTCTTCAGTGCATTTCCCTTCCCAGCTCCTCTCCCAGGGCCTGCTTTCCCAGGTCCCCGTCCTGATGGCTGTCCCCAAGGTGCTTTGTTACCTGAGCATCCGGTCCCTTGTCCTTGTTACCTGGCTTGCTCTTGCTTGGTGTGTGTATGTGTGTGGTATGTGTGCAGAGTGTGATGTGTGTGTGTGGTGTGTGTGTATGTGTGTGTTGTATATATGGTGTATGTGTTTTGTGTGTGTGTGTGGGTGGGTGTGGGTGTGGGTGTGGGTGTGGGTGTGTGTGTGGTATAGTATGTTTGTGGGAGGATTGGGAGTATGGGGTGTGTGATACATGTGTAGTGTGTGTATG
>CABHPP010107749.1:0-19064 GCA_902168425.1 Peromyscus attwateri
AAAAAAAAAAACAAAAAACAGGGCTCCATGCACACTAGGCAAGCACTGTACCAACTAAGGTACACCCAACTCCCTTGGTCTTTTAGAGCCAGGGCATCTGAAGTTAGACCGTGGCCAAGTCACCCTCACTTGGGCTGAATCGGCTCCTCCCCCAGGGATCCCAATCATTCATACATTCAGCCAAGCAGGCCTTCCCCTGATGAGTCAGGGGTCTAATTTGTAAAACTGGGGTGTTAACCTCTAAACCCTGCCCCACAAGGAGAGAAAGTGCGTCATTTCCAGTGAGAGACACGCCTGGCTGGGGAGTCTTGGCTCCCTCTGAGCCAACTCCAGCACAGCCTTCAAGCTGCCCTGACTCTCTTTGGATTGTGCAGTTTAAGGAAAAAAGCCAGGGTGATCGATGGGTCCAGAGAGCTGGCGGCAGGCTCCAGGCCCAGGGACCAGATCAATGGTGGATTTGGCCGGGTTTAGGCTGGGAAGAGTATGGGGGTGGAGAAGAGAGCAGCAGAGGCAGGGATTCAGCAAGTGAGGAAGCAGGGCTGGGGTGTGCTGGGGGAGGGGGGTGGCACTAGAAAAGCCAGAGAGCTAAAGGAGGGCTGCAGGTCTCCCTTCTTTCTGAGGACCCTATATGTACAAGACCCACGATGATTCTTTTTTTTTTTCCTTCCCCTTTTGGCTTTTTTGAGACACATTCTGTACATATATCCTGAAATGCACTGTGTAGCCCAGGCTGGCCTCAAACTCCCAGACCGGCCTCTGCCACCTGCCCAAGCACTGGATGACAAGCATGCACTGCTACACTGAGCTCTAAGATTCCTGGATGGGAAAGTCGAGGGGACCGGGCAGGTGCCAGGGACTGACAAAATGGAGCATCGGGACTGGAGAGGGGCTCTGTCACCTCTGCTGGGCCTGGCACTAGGGAAGGGGGACGGTGGTCCCTTGGGGTGATGGGAAGCAGTGGGCGCCCCCTAGTGGCTGGCTGTGATTAAAGAGCAGGTGCTTCATAGAAACATTGTTACTTGTTCAGCAGCTTCCAAACCCCTCCCCCAGCTTATTTATGGGCCTGATTTATTTTTACCCTCCACCGGATTCTTTTACATGAGGTCACAGTAGCTCATTAGAAGAATGACGATCCCAGCATCTCAATGACACCATCTCCTAAGTCTTCACTCTCATCCCCACCTGGCTTCCTAATTCTGGATGTCACCATCTACTCTGTCCCCTGCCTGTTGCTGGGCAGCGCTGGAACATGACATCATCTTCAGAAGAGGAGGGGGGGGGGGGGGGAGAAAACAGAGAGGACACCAGAGCTGCAGTGGCAGACAGCGGCGGGAAAGGAGGCTCAGAACCTCCGAGACGGCCAGCTCCTTCTGCATGGACACCATGCAGAGGCTAGGCAAGATGGCTCTCTTGGAAGAAGGGGCTGTCCCAGGTGTTCCCGATCCACGGTCTGGACAGAGGCAGGGGCCCAAAGGAAAGGGGGGGTGCAGCAGAAAGGGGAGGGACTAAGACACTCTCAGTGTGACAGCAACGCCGGTCCCCACCAGTCAGGGCAAAGGGGGAAGGTGACCGATTTCAAGAAAAGAAGAGGGCCTGCTTCAGACCCCACAGTACGCTGTTCGTGAACACACACACACATGTGCAGGCAACAGAGCTCCCGGTGTCCCTCTATAGCCAGAGCAAGAGGCGCCCAAGTCACCCAGGAGCAGCCCTGAGGCGCTGCCATGGTCAATACTGCCTGACAGCTTCATCCTGCTGGCACCTGATGCAGTCTGAGCCTGATGAGCTTGGAGGCCAGAGGCCAGAGGACAAAGGTCAGAGGCCCAGACCTGCTTCTTAAATGCCAGTGTCCTAGGAGCCAGGCCTGGCCCTGTTTGCACAGGGGAGGCCTACGCTGTGGCCTATGGGTGCCCTGCCTCTCACCCTGCTTGTCTGTCTGTGGGTCCTTGGAGCAGAAGCCCATCTGTGTCTGTTTTCCAGAACCAGCTTTTCCGCCCCATACCACAGCCACCAAAGTCATTTTCCAGGCAATTGCCTTTCTGTAAACATTCCTGTGTAATATCCCCCTAAATTGCTAATGCCCAGCGCCCTGTTGAGTCTCCCTGTCACTCTAACAAGAGCCTCCGAGGTGGGGGTGGGGAGGAAGGGCGACTGGAGGGGAGCAGCAAGCTTGACAGAGGTTGAGACAAGAGCTCCCACCCAGCTCCCGGCCAGGTACCTCCACGCCTGCACCCTGCAACTCTCCAAGCTCTGACGACCCAGCTCCACGCTCTAGACGCCAGGTCATCAGGGCACAACCTCATCTGGGCCAGAGGGGGGACAAGGAGGAAGGAGGAGGGGATCCCACGAGAGGGAGGGCTGGGAGGAAAGGGGCTGAAAACATGGGGAAGGTGGTTAGACAATAAAGGTGACTTCCAGAGACACTAAAGTGACAGAAAACTATCATCCCTGGGGTCCCAAGGAGGGCTGGCTTTGATCTGGAGCTGAGGAGACAGAGGGAGGGGCCAGGCAGAGCTTGGCTTCCTAAAGGGGGCTTTGGGGGGGGTCTCTACCCACAGACATGAGGTGGGCAAGGCAAGAGCGTGCCCACTGGTGACATCACCAGGGCTTCCCCTACCCCACTCAGTTATCTACAGAGCCATCCTGGAGAGCTTCAAGACAGACTCTCCTCCTGGGAATATGAGGGCCTGGGAGGTCACCCATGGCCTCCCTCTCTGGGGATAAAGGACAGGAAGGAGACAGTTGCCTGTGTCCCTGTGTTCTTTTCCATTCCTAGGAAGCTGGGCATCCAGAATCAGGTAGGACGAGATGTGAAAGAGCCCCAGGAGAAGCCAGGAGGGCACAGGATTGGTACCGGCCCCGCCAGTCACAACCTCGCGCAGGCAGAAAAACACAAACCAATTTGTGCAGATTTAAAACCCACCGAAGGCCACTTAGTTGGTTAAACGAGTTGGAATCTAATTAAAGGACCTCCTCAGGGTTCAGGAGGGAGAGCTTACCTGCCTAGAAGGAGAAGTGGGGTGGGGTCTAAGCTTCCCCAGCCCCCTGTGGAATTTCTCTTGCTTTCCACAGTGCACGTTTCCTGGGTGGGAGACACTAAAAAGGACCATTCGACCACCTCAGCTAGATGTCTGGGTCCTCTGTCATGAGCACAGTGGGAACAGCCCTGCCCCCTTAGTCTGAGTACAGCATGATACTTGTCCACCTCACCTCCAAACAGCCCCCAGCTCCACCTGGACTCCAGCGTCCAGCTGAGCATGATTTCCCAGGGGCAGGACACCGCCTTTCTCTAAGTTCAGACCTCATCCACCTAGGGGGTGATGGGGCCTCCTCATGGTGTTGAGGGCCTCTTCAGGGTGGGGCCTTGTCTCCACCCTCAACTAAGAAGGCTTCCTTCCAGCAGAGGTACCATTCCGCCACAGTGAATGGTCCTGAAGAACAGACCTGTCTGTTGAGGGTACCCCAGAACTGACTACCACCCAGACAGGGTAGAGGGAGGGCCTGGGAAGAGCCAGCTCCGCAGAGCCTGACGGGGCGCTACATCCACTCTGTAGTCCTGGCACACACAAGTCTACTGGCTGGCCTAGCCCAGCACAGGTGGGTCAATAACCCTGGCAGGCTGTGACCTCACTCAGCTCCTGTCTCCTAGACAGAGGACTGAAGCCACCATAATGATGCTCTCCTGCCAATCCCATCGGTGTCCAAAAAAACCCCATGGTGCTCTTACTTCAGCCAAACATCTTTCACAGAAGGGAAACTAAGGCCCAGAGCACAAACCTTACCAATCACCAAGAAGCCAGGGGCCAACGCAGAAGCACAAGCCAAGTGTGCTGGGCCCCCGGGGACCAGGACATTTTCATTTTACCGTGCCACTTCCCAGAAAGCAGCTCCCAAGGGAGCCCCTCTCCAGGGGCAGGGCCCAGGGGCATAAAAACCAATTCAAATCGTACAACACAGCAGCACTCAGGCCAGAAGACACAAGTCAGGGGTGACAGCCCCACCTCAGCCCAGCTCCCCAGCCCAGCCTGGGAGGGGTTCACATATGGGATTCAAGGTTGTCTCACTACAGCCCTTCCACACACTCATACATGATTCCCATTTCCAAATGAGCCACAAATCAAAATCTCAAACACGCAGCCCTCCCTCTGGTCCCAGCTCCTCCCTCCCACACACAGCAGGCAAAGCTGTGGCATTACCAAAAATCACTGAATCTGCAGCTAAGACAGTTATGCTCAAACCCAGTTCTGCCAGGAACTAGTCATATGACCTTGAGGAGGTCAGGCATCTCTGCAGACCTCAGTCCTCTCATTTGTTCAAAAAAAAAAAAAACCAAAACAAAACAAAAGCAAAATAAAGCTAATCACAGACAGGTGCTCAAGCTGTGCTCTGCCCAGGACGTGGGGCCACGGGGGTGAGTGGAGGCCAGTTCCCTCCTCTACCCCAGCCTCAGTGCCTCTCGCTAGCTGTCAGGTGGGGCTGTGGACTCTTTTCCCTTCCCATGAAGCCTTGACTAATTGGCTTCCCCGACAAAGGGGAGGTGGACATGCAGGAAGGAGCCGTCACCCTCCATCTGAAGTGGGGAGCTGGAAAGGCTGGAACAGCCCTGGCGTGGGCCCACACAGAACAGTGTTAACAAGCTAGCTCCTGCCCGTACGGCATCACCACGGCTCATGCGCCCAGGGAAGATGTCCTGTCAGCTCCACATTTCCTTGGAGAGGCAACCAGAGAGGAAAGCAGCAACCTAGAGGGAGGGGGGAGGAAGGGAGGGAGGGAAGAGGGAGTCACCAAGCCTCCCAAGTTAGAGATTGCCAGAGTCCCCTCTCCTCCAGCTTGCCTACACGGGGCACTGCACCTTGGCAGCAGGTGTGACCAGAGGCGGGATGGACAAGACAGAGACCCCAGTCTACTCCACACCAGGTTTTCATCTTGGGCCTCAATATTGAGCAGACCTTGCCTCACCAGACCGCTCAGTGACCTCCTTGGAGACACCATTCCCCTGCGGATGACCTGTCATAGTCTCAGCATCAAGCTTTGGCCATCACCATGAGCACACACACACACACACACACACACACACACACACACACACACACACGTATCACCACGCCTGGGTCACCTGGTACCATCCCCTACAGCTTCTACCCAGCCCTAACAGCTCTGCTGCACACCCCACGGGCACCGCCACACAAAGGGACACACAAGTCCTAGCCAGGCTGTGGTTATACACGGCACTTGTGCCTGAGTCCCCAGAGAGAATGTCCTACCTCTGCGTCAGAGCAGTACAGCTCCAACTTGGAGGGACAGCCATGGGATGCCAGCTTGATGGCTGATCACAGGTGTATATAATCACAGTACTCAAGAGAGGTGGAGACAGGAAGATCAGGAGTTCCAAGTCATCCTTGGCTACACAAGAGTTCAAGGCCAGCCAGACAGTGGTGGCGCACGCCTTTAATCCCAGCACTTGGGAGGCAGGGGCAGGAAGATCTCTGTGAGTTCGAGGCCAGCCTGGTCTACAGAGTGAGTTCCAGGACAGGCTCCAAAGCTACACAGAGAAACCCTGTCTAAAAAAAAAAAAAAAAAACAGTTCAGGGCTAGCCTGGAGTACGTGACACCCTATCTCAAAAAACAAACCAAACCAAAGGCAATGGGGGGCTGTCACAGAGGCACCAACTAGCACCTTCGCCCTGGATTCCCTACGTGTCTGGTCTGTTTGGAACTAGCGAAATCAAGCCCCAATCAACCTCAAGGCCGCGGACTCTGACGATAACCATCGAGCCAGTGCCGATGCTGAGGTTTCCTGAGGTCCTACTTCGGTCGCTACAGAGGCTTGGCCTCTCCTCCAGGGTACAAGTGAGGCACTTGGTCTTCCAGCTCCTATCGGCTAACACCTGGCCCCTAGGCTTCTCCTCCAGAGTAGGTCGCCCTAGCCCCTCTGCACCCCATTTCTCCCCCTAAGACACAAGGCTAGTGTCTGAGAGGTCCAGAGTAAGGGGCCACAGGAGCCGGGGTTGCAAAGGGCTCAGGAAAGCCAGGCTGATTACATGATGCCAGGGCATGTTCTCTGCTCTCCAACCTGAATCTTCCAGGGCAGGCTGGAAGGAGGAGGCAAGCCCTTGTTGTGCCCCGGCATCTGCTAAAGACTGGGGTCTTCCCTCTGCTTACATATACTCAGGCCCCCTGAGTAGAGAGGGTGAAACCCTGGGCAGGGCATGGTGCATTGCCAGTACAGGGCAGGTGGTGGGTTCCATCCCCAGCACTACTAAAAGGGAAAATGCTAGGCCTGGTGTGAAGGCCTGTAACCCCAGCTACTCCGGAGGCTGACACAGAATCACAAGCCAAGGCCTGCCTGGGCTACAGAGAGAGTTCAAGGCCAGCCGGAGTAACTTTAAATGCTGTCTCAAACAACGAAGTCGGGGGGGAAAGGCTGGGGATACAGCTGAGGGGTAGAGTGCAAGCAAAGCCTTGGTCTCCATCCTGGGTACAAGAAAGGGAGGGAGGGAGAAAAAGAGGAGGAAAGAAAAGGGAGGGAGGGAGAAAGGGGGAAAAGAGAGAAGTGAAACCAGCCAGTGAGCTGCCTAGAAAGCAGGAATGAGGCAGGAGCAGGGCCTGCCCCTGAGTAGCCTCGGGCATGACACTTCAAAGGGAGCTTGCAGCTCTGACTCACTTAACTCTCAAAGGAGCCTTGTGAGGCTGTCCTCGGTATAGGTCAGGAGACTAGAGCCCAGGAAGGGTGACTTTGCCCCAGATGGGCATAGATGAGAGGAAGCACCTGCTCTGAGAAGCAGGGTCCCCCCTCCTTTCCCAGTACCCTCTACTACTGAGCCCCAATTCCCCATCTGTTCACTTCCCAGCCCTCCTGCCCACTGTCCTCTGACTGGAGGCCTGGTCTCCAGAGCTGGAGCAATGGATAGACAGATGGGAAGACAGCAGCCGAGGAGCAGCCGAGGAGCAGGCGTCTGGAAGAGTTCCTAAGCCCCCTTTTCAACCTGATAGGCTCAGAGCTCTCCCCCATCAGGCCGCAGGCTGTGACAGAAACAGTCTCCCCTGTTCACCAGCCCTGCAGCCAGGACTTGGAGGCCTCCAGGAATGGAGACCTCACTAGAGCAAAGGTGTCCATCATCCTGTGGGCTCCTCTTCCTGAAAATAAGCTGTAAGGAGAGCCCAGACTCTCACAGGGCCGGGGGGGGGGGGGGGTGAGGTTATGACCTCTCCTTTTAGAGGTGAAGGAGACTGCTACACCAATGACCTTCTTTGTTGGACAGGTCCTCTGTGAATGATCTGGCTTCCAGTTCCCAACTACACTGGCCTTGCTAGAGTCGTCCCCCGGTGTCCCCACCCTTCCTAGCTGGTGTCCTTCAGAACTGCTCCCGTAGTTCAGACAAGGTCTTAGGAATGTACTAGAGGACCTCCTTCTGCCCTTCACTCCACCACAAAAACACTGCCCCACAAGGCTGCCCAGGACAGGAGCAGCCCAGCTTTTTGTCCAATGTATCACTCCCAGCCACCCCCTCTGGAGTATCACACTGCCTCATCTTGAGCTTCAGCTGCCCCTCCCTCTCTCTGCTTGTTCCTCCCAGCCATCCATCTACCTCAAGGCCTGCCCTGGTTGTCAAGTGCAGGGCCCCCAGCTCTGAACACCACGGGTCCTCACAGTCCAGCACTGTGGAGCCAAGATGCACACAGCATGTACTCAGTCTACCTGTGGATCTCTGGTTAGAGGTCCGGGGCCCCAGCAGCCCTGTCCAGACGCCAGCCATCTCCAGGATGCGCCCAGCCACCTTGAGGACTGGGAAACCACAAACCACTGGACATCTGATGCACATGAACCACACAGTGCCTCCCCCTTCCGGCCCATTTCCCTCTCTTGGTGCTGCGTCTGTCCTGCTGCCCAAGGCCCCAGGGCTCAAAAGGAGAGAGGTTGGGCTCCCCGCCCCCAGCCACTTCCCGCACTGTGCCCGCATCTGATGCCCATGCTCACGCGGTGGCTAATTCTGGCGTCTCATCAGACGGTAATTATGGGGGAATGAGCAGCACTGTCATCTCTGCAGCCCAGCACCTGTCACCACTCTGCCATCACGGGCTGCCGGGATGGGACAGAAGCAGAGGGGAGGGAGGTCTGGAGAAGGGCCCTCACCTCCCCACAGGTGACCAGTACATGTCCCCGGGGTGGTCACTGCTCTCCTGGTCACCCTGTTATTCAGGCATCCCGGCCAAGAGCAAAGGTCACAGAAGGAATAGTCACATGTCCTGCTGAACCGAGTCATATGTCCTGGCATCACCACACTGCCTGGCACACAGCCGGCCTGTGCTGGCTGTTGATTGACTACATGACCATGTATACACCAGATACAGTCCCAGAAGGGGAGCCACAGAAGACCCAGTGTAGAGAACAGAAAACCGGGCCTGGTGGAACTGGGTTCATCTCCCCAGGACACGGTGAAGGTGTGGAAGAGGACTGGAGATGAGGGGAGATGAACTTCACAGTCCATTCTCAGGATCCAGGACTAACAAGGAATGCCTCCTGCAGAAAGTGAGTAGACAGCCTCTCCTATCGCCCAAACAACATGAAAGATTGAAGCTAGACTCAAGACAGGCTTTGGGAGGAAGGCAGGACAGTGAGAGGAGGCAGGGTTGGAGCCTGGGGTCATCTGTCTGACTCTGGGCATGTTACATGATTTCCTGTCATATCTGCCTTGTCCCCCACAAAAGACAGCATCTCATTGCCACTCTGGGGACAGCAGAGGAGGTAGTGAACTATGGAACTATCATTACAAAGATCTGAAGCCTTCACACCTCTCACAGTGTCCCCAAAACCACCGCCACCAGAAGCTAATGGTCTCATCACACCAGTCAGGTTGTACCTGCACCCTGTATTCCATTGCCTTATCCTCAGAGCCTGGGGAACCCACAGATCTACCTAAAAACAGTAACATCGGGACTAAGCCCACCCCGGATGTCCTGGCTCCCACTCCCACGGCATTCTAACAACGTCCACACCCATTCTAAAATCCATCCATATCTTCCACTCAGAACAAGGCAAGACCGGGAGCTGCCACACCTTTCTATGAATACAGGAAGTAAGTCTCTGGAGATAGTGAGCCCCCCTCCCCAATCACTGGGGGTATTCCAGAAGCAGGTAGACAGAAAAAGAAGGCCTTGGCCTCTGCTAGAGCAGGCTTCCTCCCACAGGCCCCCTGAAGTCTGTCAGGGGTCTAGAGAGGACCAGGTCTGCTTTGGGAGGGAGTGCTGGCTCCTCCCCACCTTCTCGGTTAGGAGCTGAGGCTGGGGAGGGCAGGAGCATGGCTGCTCTTTTAGGAAAACGGTAATTTTAATTAAGAGGCAGACAAACGAGCGCTCCGCAGATTGTCTCAGAGCAAAGTTATTAAAAAGCCATCAAGGCGGTGGCGGCAGCCACAGCAGTGAAGAGGGCTGCCCCCCCTTCCCCCCCCACCGTGTCCGCCTGAATTGGGGATCAAAGGAGGGGTGGAGGACAGAGTCACCTCTCTGCAGCCCCTCACCTCAGGAGTAGGGAGGCAGTACCATACAGCAACTAGGCACAGCCAGCCCAGCCCTGGGCAGGAGGCAGAAAGAGAACCCACCTCCAGAGCACCCTGCACCCTGCTCCCTGCTCCGGCGGGACCCCCACTGGTCAGTGCCTGTCCCTCTTCACAGCCTGTCACGTGTCACATGCGAATTCTCACTGTGACCCACAGGCCAGAACAATGAAGCTCAGAGAAGGCAACAGGTTTGCCCTAGACCACACAGCTACAATGGCTCAGGTGGGGATTTGAACACCCTGACTCTCAGTGCTCTGAGCACAGAAGGAGGGCAGGGGGCTGCCTAGTCCAGGTTCCAAAAGGCCTTAGCACTTTTTGAGCAGCTCCCAGCCTCCAGGGAATCAAGAGTCTGAGTCAATGTTTGCTTGATAGGGTGGGACAGCATAGGTCTCAGGACACTCCACAGGGACAGATAGGATGGTACAAAGGGGTTTCCAGCATTAGCAGGCTAAGCCGATAAGGTGTCAGTGGGGGACAGCTACCACCTTGGTGCGTAGGGGACAGATGCCACTGCTGGAGGCTAGAAGGCTGCTACATTACAAGACGCCTGCCCCTCGACCTGGCTCCCTAAGGCAGCCATGGCCAGGCAGGGTGACAAGGCATGGCCCTGCCGGGTCTCCCTCTTGTGCCCTCCGGACCCTGTGCCGGCTCAGTGGTTCTCCAAAGTGAAGTGGATACTGAGGGATAAGGCGACTGAAAAACAAGCCCTGAGGTCGCCTGACCCAGGTCCCATCCCCCTCACTCCCCGACCCCAGCAGAAGCCCTGGGGCCTCATCTCCCGGCAGAGGTGGCCTGCCTCTAGCCCATGCCCAGCCCACACGGACACACACCTACGTACATGCCTGTGAGCTCACACAGGCACACTTACATGCACACGTGCACACAGACACATATTTGCCAGGCAAGACGCCCTCCCCACATGGAGATCTGCCGTCCCCTCCCCCTGACGTATGCCTGGCCCCCTGGGGACGGCCCTCCCAGTGGCCCATTGTGACCCTTTGCAAGCAGCGGAGGGTGCTGACTAGGTGGCCGTGGTGGGCTCCCTCCTGGCTTACTAACCTGGAGACTTTAAACAGAGGGAGCAGAGTCCTGCCGGCTTCCCTCCCGCCGCTCGCTGGAGCCCTGGGTGAGGGACAGGAAAGGAGGAAACCAATGAATGAGCTGAATGAGCTAGGGGCAGGAGGGCTGGGCCAGGGGGCGGGGAGCAGCAAGGCAGGGCTTTAGGAGCTGTCCCTTCGGAGGTCACCAGGGTGTGTGGGGGGGGGGCTCCCCTCGGGGTAGAGACCAGGGACTGGGGGAGGGGCAGGGAATAAAAGCACAAAGACATCACTTGGGGCAGACTGGAGGACAGACAGTAACAACATGGAAAACATGGGCCCCTCGTCAGACAGACAGACAGACAACCCTGATCTTCCTTCTGGGAAGAGGGAGCAGACGCTTGGCTTGGGTGCCCATTTAAGACCCCAAATGTAGCATCCATCCCATGGGGGTCCAACAGCTCCCCCGATCCAGGTCTCCTATTTGGGGCAGGAATGGGGTCAAGGTCAGAAGGTCAGCATCACTGCTCACCGACCTTCCCCCAGCTCCAAAGACCCTCCCCTCAGTCTGTCAACCTCATCCCCAACCATGAACGTCCTGCTGCCCCCGACAGAGCAGATGGGCATTACACAGCCTACAGGTGTTCGCGCGTTTAAACCTTGACTGGCCTTTGGGCAGTGAAAAGCTCTGTCCCTGTCCCTGCCAGAGGCCCTTATGCTAGCTCCCGCCTGTAGCAGGGTCCCTGGATCTTCCCTCATCCCTTTCCCTCCATACACAGAAGAACCTCCTAAATCTATCCTGCCCCACGCTAACAGATACCACCTATTTTTTGCCGTGGGGTCTGAGGTACAAAGCCCCTTCCTCCTTGGAGATACTTGGCTAGCCCGGGCACATCCGCACTCACTGCACGCACTCTCTGAGCCCCCTGCCAATCTCCCAGTTCCAATTTTCCCACCGATTACCCGACACAGGGACACCCTGGGGGAGAAACAGCTGCTGTACCCAGATGTGGGCAGACTACTGAGAAGGCAAGGAAGAATGCACCACCAATCTAGCACCCCAGGGTGCCCTGGATTGGGGGACGGTGAGGGGGCAGACTGACTGACGAGGGGTACAAAGACAGCCTCAACACCCCGAGTCTCCCCATTCCTTGTGTTGGTTTTTGAGAAGCGTGAGTGGTCCGGGATGACCTTGAACTCTGACCCACCTTCCATGGTGCTGGAATTACAATCCTGCTCGCACCCCCTCTCCACTCCCTCCTCACCGCCCTCCCCAGAGCCCTGCCCTCTGGGCTGGTGAAGCACTGAGTCTCAGGAGCTTCAAGGTTTCTTGCAGAATCTTTCCACCTCTGTCCGAATTCTCTCACTGAATCCGGAGTCTGCAAGACAGCCACCATGAATACTACAAGGTACAGAGAAGTGAAGCCATGTCCGCAGTGAGTGTCCCGGAGCTGCTCCTAGACTCCTCCCATCCAGCCTCCCCTTGCATCAATATTTGGGAAGTTCTCCCTGAAGTCTAACTGCGGTCCATTACATGCTCCAGGAGAATTTTTTTTTTTCTCACTGTCTTCCTGCCTCATTCTAGGGCAGGTGACTGACCCTGGGCTGTCAGGTGGATGACAGAGTGGACGAGACTGTCTGTCTTTATACGCCTGTCAGTCTGTCTGCCCCCTCGCCAGCCCCCATAGGGCTCAAGGTTTCCTGAGCTTTCACTGTGGGTAACTTTAACTCTCTGGGAGCCCCTTTCCTGGCCCTCCTGATCTAGCAACAGTAGCAGGCAAGCCCCTCAGAGGCCTCTTCCTGTCTAACACACCAGGAGTCCTAGGCTTCTGAGAACCAGGGTTGGTAGTGAGGGTCTGTGTCCGCTAAGGGCTGTTATAAGCCCTGCACACCTTCTTGGGGAGCCGGGAGCTTAATTCCCCTCAATGAGGTGGCAGCTTGTATCTGGGCCACTGCAAGGGCACCTACCCCTCAGCAATTATCAGGCGACTGAAGTGGGGGAACACAGAAGGATGTGTCATCCTCTCCCAGACTGCATACAAACACCTCTGGCTGGGGCTGGGGCTGAGGCTTGTTGAGTTCTGGGGTCCCCAACCAATGAGACCAGATGAACACTTCCTTCCTAGGTTGGGATATTCCACCCCGGGTCTTGCAGGCAGCCGAGCCTTCTGACCACAGTTCTCAGGAAACCTGGCAGCAGTGGCTGAAGCCCAGCCACCTGCTGGACCCGCAGCAGGAGAGAAAACCAGGGCTGGATTACGGGTCCTCCACAGAGTGGAGTGCAGGGCTGGCAGGGGCTTCCAGCCCCCTTATCCATCCCCGAGGCTGGAGGACAGATGCAGGCAAGGTATATCACAGTCAGGGAGTGAGGAGCTGCTGCTATCTGTAAGCCGCCAGTGTGTGCATGTGTGTGTGCCCAACTGTCTTGGCCTTGAGCCATTTCTTCTGGCTCAGCTGAAGCCGAGAAGTATTCCTCCTACCCTTCATGTGACAAGGCATTTCTTATCTCAGGGGACAGGAGGTGGGGAGAATCTTAGACAACTGAGAGGGAGCTTAAAACCCTCTATTTCTAACTTCTCTACTTATATCAAGGACACTGAGGACCAGAGAGGGCAACAAAGTTGCCAAGGTCACACAGCAACAGAGAAGACACCAGTCTAAGCTTCTTCTTGAGGGAACAAAAGGGACTTCCCATTGCTTCCTTCCACAACTCAGGACCCCCTCAGTCACGCACAAGAGTTAGCTTCTGGAAGAGGGTGCCATGCTGACCAGTCCCCTGCTGCTAGCTGTTAACACTAGCATGTACTCCCACACCGCTGACCCCTCCTCCTCTCACACTGGGAAATGCTTCTCTCTCTGTGACCTCCATTCCTCCTGCTGTAGCGTGGGCTTGTTTCCTCTCAAGCTGTCCTATGCAGGGACAGGGAGAGGGGAGCAGAGCAGACTTACAGCCTCCACACCCCGCCAGCATTGACGACCAGGGCAGAGTGTCCTGGGAGTTGGCCCTATGCCCGGTTTGCACAGGGCGGAAGAGTGGCAGATGTAGCAGCCCGAATATAGGAAGAGAGCTCTTCTAGGAACTGTCCGACCACATCCACGCCCAAGTCCAGCCTGGGGCTAGCAGTCCCTAGAACCCCAGTCTGCTTATCACAAGCCGGGCACACCGTGCTAGATGTTATCTATTATCTCATGTATTCTTCACGTCCACGAGCAGAAACTAATTTTGCCCCCAGGGTCAGTGCTGCCCTAAAACTGAGTCTAACCCTGTCCTCACTTGCCACATTTCTTCTGCTCCAGTCCCTGGTGATGGAGTTCATTTTTGTCCTTCAGAAGCTGCCATCCTGACTCAGTGGTCTCATATTGCCTCTTCTAGGCCACCAGCCTTGCCCCCAGGTAGCAGGGGACACATATTTGAAGGGAGCCACCAAAGGACTAAGGGCTGGGGTCCAGGGCTCTGCCCTGTGCCAGGTATGGAGTACACATGGGTGGCAAGGAGGCAGGACCTGTAGAAGATTGGGATGGGTGGTCCGGGGCCTCTGGGGTTCTACACACACACACACACACACACACACACACACACACACACACACACGTTCACTCACACATGGTCTCAGGCTAGGCAGGAAATAACCTCTTCTCTCCTGGCCTCCATGTCTGAGGCTCAAGTCTCAGCTCTCAATCCCAGAGTTCAGGGGCCTGGTCTGGAACAGGAGGGAAAGGACACCACTGGCCTCGCTGTGCACTGTGACCTGAACGGAAGCCGAAGGGCCTGATGCAGCAAGCTGAGCACCTAGCATGCTGCAGGCTACAAGAAGGGCTAGCGATCTGACACCCTACTGCCCAGCCCTCAGGATCCCCTCCACCAAGACCATACATACTCTATCCTGCTTTAGAGCAGGGACACAGGACGGGGCGAGGGACACGACTCGACACCCACCTTCCCGCTGCTTAGCTCCCACCCTCTAAGAAGCTGGAGCCTTGGGAGTTGAGCCAATGGGTGAGGGGAGCTGGAAAGATAGGCGGGACTCTGGGCCCCATGTGGGTGGTGTCCTTCCCCCTGCAAGCAGGCGCTATTAATATATGCAAAGCATATGCAAATCACCCAGAAGAGAGACCCAACATCGCAGGAATGTCAGAAGAGACCTTGGAGATCATCCAGCCCCGCCCCCTCATTTCAGGTGAGAAAGGAGACCAGGGAAGGGACTTGCTCAAGGTCACACAGACATCTAGGCCTGAGACAGGATTAGTGCAGGGCTCCAGGCTCAGTATTGTTTCTGATGATCATCTGTTATCTGGGGGGGTTAACCAGGGGAGAGTGGCCAGGGCCTGGCATGGTGCCCAGCAGCTTCCTGGATCCCACTTGCCTCCCTGGAGCCTGAAGGTAGTCTGATGGGCACGGGTTGAGAGACAGCTGTGTGACAGACGTACCTTTAGGAAACAAGAACCAGAAGGGCTGGGCAAAAGAAAAAAAAAATCTGCTGGGGAGGTGAATGCCAGAAGGTAACTGAAGTGTGTGAGGCAGGGGCATGAAGAGCCCAATGTCAAGGTGAGGTGCCTGAGGTGGTGTGGGAGGGGACACACACACACACACACACACACACACACACACACACCCCATGCAGCCTTGAGTGTGCTCAAATGCACAGCAGCCCCTCCAGCCTGCACTCTGACAGTGATGGCACCTGACAGCCCATAATAGTCAGCTGGCCCATCCCTGCCCAGGCTGCGGCTACGGCTGTTCAGCGACTGCTCCCCTCGGCAGCAACCTTCCACTCAGTCCTAGAAAGCAGGGTTGCTGCTAGGGCAGAGAAGACAGACGGAGGGGAGGGGCCGCCAGAGAGAGCAAGGGGACTTTTGAAGGAGAGGGGACACTGGCGGCTGGGGGAGGGGCAGGGAGATGGGAGGTGGGAGGCTGGCAGAGAGGAGAGGTGGGGGGTCTGAGGTGACAAGAGGGGACTCTGGGAACAGAAAGGAAGAGAAGGATGGTGGGGGGTCCTAGGGGCCTGGAGGACCACACCAGAGCCTGGGTACTGGGTACGGAGGCCCGCCACTGAGGTGCTACACTGTCAGCAGGGGTTGGGGACCATGCCTCTGCCCATCACTGGCTGCCAAGGAATCGGCCCTCCCTCCCTCCCCTCCTCCTCTCTCCCTTGGGGCAGGAGCTGCTTCCCAGCCAAATCCAAAGCCTTCATCTCCTCTTTTCAGAGCTGGGAATGAAAGAAGGGGAGCGAGAGCAGCCCTCAAACCCGCTGACGGCCAGATTTTTATTATCTTTGCTCAAATGGGCCCTGGGAAGCCAGCTAAGGAGTCTTCAAAGAGCCTCTGAGTGCCTTATTGAAGCTGCACCTGCTCTGGCCCACCCACAGCAGGCGTGGGCTGGGGGCACAGCTTATCTCCAGCGCCCCCAACTCCAGGAACCTGAGCCAAGGATGCCAGAAGCCTCAAACTCAGCACCTTGTGTCCAGGCAGGGGCCACAAGGTCAGGGAGCCAGGCCAGACCTGGGCCAGTTGGGCATCTAGGCAGGAACTGTCCCTATCTGGGCCCAAAGGACAGAAATGAAGAAGGAAAAGGAATCTCCTTGCCAGAGCTTAGAGATAAGTGCTTAGAATTCCTCGAAAGAGATGCTTTCATGGCCAGCCTGGGATTTTCCCCTGGACCCTGACCTGCCTGGGCACCTGCAGGCCACTCCATTCCTCCAGACTCCCCGTGATAGCAGGGACCTTCTCAGCCACCTGAGAAGCCGCTGCTGCTTCTCACTGTGCTCCCAGCTCACTGAAAGAGGTCAAATTCCTGTGACCAGCCTTCCTCTCACCTGAACACAGTGCCCAGCAGTCTCAGCCCTCAGCTGGGGTGCTCTTCTTCCCTCAACACCTATCTGGGGTGGAGGTGGGGAGCTTCAAGGAGCCCAGCCCTATCCCTGCTCAGCACTTCCAGGGCTGGGGTTTTGGCAGAGAATGCCAAGGTTAGCCCTCGGCAGACAGAGCGTGTGCCCCCCCCCCATCCCCCATCCCCTGCTCTTGACCACACCATCGAGATCGATGCCCACAGCCAAAAAGGAATCGATGGCTCTAATTAAACCCTTTTCTTGGGTGGGTCCCTGGACAGGGAGGGGGGAACTCTCAGAGGGGCCATGCATCCTGGTGGGTCACTTCTTACCTTTAAGAGGCTATATAAGTAAGGCCACCACGGAGCCCCCAGACCTCCTGTGCTGGTGGAAGGTGAGCAGAGGGGCAGGGGGAAAGCTTGGGGAAAGCTGAGCGCTTGTTCTAGGGACCCTTCCCCTAGTGAGGCTCCTCTCCCCTCTCCCAGACTGAGCCTACATTTGTTTCTTCTAGGCAGATCTCCAGAACAGGAGCCAGAAGGGAGACCCACCACCCGAGGTTCCACCCCAGGGTCGTCACTGAGAGCTAGCCCTCCAGGAAAGGAAGGAAGGATGCAGGACTGGGGGGCAGCATTAGACAAAGACCCTCTTGTCCCCAAGACAGACTGGCAAGGAGCCAGGGCAAAGCCTTTGCACTCACAGCCAATGGTGCCTGGGTACCAGGCAGCCTGGGGGGGGGAGCCCCCTCCCTATGTCCAGAGCCCTCACCCACCCTTGCTTCTACAGTAGGCTAAGTCTCTACTCCAGCTCCCAGTCTATTCAAGAGCACTCCTTCTGGCTGATTATCACCCTGGACACTTACTCCGAGTGACCCACACACCAACCAGAATCAACCAGACCCCCGTACCCATATACCACAACCGCCCCCCACTCACACACACACACCAGCCATGCTAGAAACCAACACCATCCCAGCTGCCACCAGAGATGACAGCCTCACATCTCTACAGTAACTATCTCCCATCAGACACACCATCAGTTTTTTTAAGACCAGCCACAGGGACAGAGAAGGGAAAGGGAGAAACTGAGGCACAGAGTCAGACCGCCAAGCAGTTGGCTCAAGGTCACCCAGACCAAGATGACCAGAGTAGAGGAAGGTATCTTAATACCCCACCCCAAAGGGCACAAACCCCACCCAAAGGAACAGTCGGATCCCTAGTCTGCTCAGTTTCTCCACTCCCACCTTTATCCCAAACACCTTCTGAGGGCCTGCGGCCAAAAAGCCCCGTCTGGGGACCCCACTTCCATCAAAGCTGGGGCCTGCAGAGCCCCAGGTCCGGCAATATTTGAGAGGGGCTGGAAAAGACAGTTCAGCCCGCCTTGCTCACACTGCTGATCCTGCTCACCTGGCTCCCCTCGGCCCCCAGGGTCCCTTGGTCCAACCTCCTCCCTGGGAGAGCGGGCGCGACCCTCCGCGGTCCTCTCCCACCAGGCCAGGGCAAAGCGCCGGAGGCACTGCCAGGGCTGCATGGGGAGGCGTGGGGCTGGGGGTGCGCACCAGCAGCCACACACGCCCCACCGGGCCCTGCCAGCTGAGCTGCGGAGGCACCCGGTCGGCCCCCTCTACTGCCACCAGCATCCTGCTGCCCCCACCGACAGGACTCGGAGCTGGCCCGGGAGCTTCTGACGTAGCAGGGGGGTGCGTGGGAGAGGAGGGGGGGCCACGACGAGTCCCCTCCCCAGCCCCGCCCCTCTACTTCTCCAGCCCCCTGCAGTCCCCACCTCCTCATCACCCCGGACGCCCTCCCCAGCTGGGGGCGCCCTCCTTTGCCCCTTGCCTCTGCAGGGGGAGGGTTTAAGATCCAGAAGCCCCTCCCTCAGTCCCTCCCTCTCCAGGGCCCTCCCTACCCGCCCGGCGAGCGGGGAGCAGGTCCCCAGTTTCTGCAACTGCTGAGGAGGCTAGGAGGTCTCCAGGGCTAGGGCCTCGAGGTGCAGGGGGTGGGGTGTAGAATACAGCCTTGTATCCTGGCAACACAGCCAAACCCAGAGCGCTCGCGGTCCCTTGCTGCCCTAAGGGACCGGCGCGAAGGGTCCAGCACTACCAGCCCAGCGCCTGCACCCCATCCTAAGAGCTGAGGCGGGGATGAGGCTCTTCCCTTCATCCCCGACCCTTCCCCCCCCCGCAACATCCCTGGCCTCACCTCGCATGGACCCTTCCCCTCCCCCCACTCTCCTCGCCATCCCCCCTTCCCCCACCCCTCCCCCCTACATTGTAACCCCAGGTCCCCTCCCCCCCGGGCACCGAGAGGCCCTCCTCGCCCCGTCTCCAGCTTCGCCAGCTCCAGACCCTCTCGGCTCCCAGCGCTCTCCCGCCCTGGTCCTCCCCAGCCCGGCGCGCAGCTGTCCCCTGCCCCCCGCAACACCTGCGCCCGGAGCATCCCTAGCCCGGCCGGCCGCCGCCTCCCGGGCCCGGCCGCCGCCCCCGCCCCCGGCCGAGGGGAAAACACACAAAGAAAACAGAAATACCTTCCACTTAAGCATGGAGGCACATTAGGGAGGAGAGAGACAGGGACATGCCTTGGGACGGAGCGTTCCCCATCGGGCGGGGGCGCGGGGGGCGGGGGCCCCGGGCCGGCCTGCCTGGCGCT
>CABHPP010107750.1:0-27359 GCA_902168425.1 Peromyscus attwateri
GAGAGAGAGAGAGAGAAGAAGTCTCCCCATTTCACCATGTAGGTCTCAGGGATTGAGCTGAGGTTGTCAGGTTTGGTGGCAAGCGCCTTTATAATATATCTTCCTTTGTGTCACTTATTGCTTTCCAACTTTTTAATTTTATTTCCGACGTCTACCAAAGTGTAGACAATAATGTGTTAATAGCTACTTGTCCATACTATCTGCAACACCATGAATACACTGTTAGTATCAGTTCTTTGCCTGTGATTAGGTGGATCACAAGGACCTATAGCTCACTCCTGCTACCCAGAATCATGGGAAAGTATGATATTGCACATCACTAGTTCAGATAATGATTTGAAGTATGGTTGCCATTAAACTCAGGTTGATTTCACATGATCATGAAGCTATAAATTGAGAAAGTCCAAGGTTTTAAGGAAACATAAAAAATGAAACTTTACACCTTTACTTATGAGACAAGAAATGCAGATGATTTGAAACTAATTCTAAGTCCCTTACATACTCCAAGAGATAGAGTAAGGTGGTCTGAAAAGTTGGAGTTCTTAGAGCAAGTTGTTCCCTCTTTGTAATATTGGAAATTACCTCTGGCAAATGAGAGTTTCATCATATTAACCACATGTAAATAAAACAAAACAAAAAAAAATGTAAAATACAAATCTTTTTACTTGCTGATAGATCCATACTGGCTTAATCAAATTAAGAAGAGCTTAAAATGATTCATCTGATCATACTTTCAAGGTCACTATTTGCACTTTGAAGCAGTAGTTTCCTGGAAACCATGCTTTGCCTTTTTCTTTTTGTACATCTAGGGTAGATGCAAATTACTGATTAGTGAATATGCACTAGGCCTGTGGGCCATTTAGTAAGTCCAGCAAGGGGAAAGATGACAGGCTATAAGTGAGTAGAGAGTTGCTGTTCATCTTCCCTAAGGAGCCCTTAGATCCCCTGTGGTCAGACCGTTCTTGCCATCTGCCCTTCCTCTCTAGATAGAAACTTGTGTCACTTGGGAAGACTTGAGCCTGAATCCTGGTTCTGCAGCCATGTCATGAGACTGTCTTGGACTTGTATGTTACTCTTCTTGTTCTCAGAGAGAGAAAGACATAGTGCCTACTGGAGCCCACCTTCTGAATCCCTGGGATAAATCATAAGATCCTTTCAAAACCTCCACTTTACAGACAAGCCATCAGAAATGAGTGAAATTAAGTAATTTGCCCATGGTCATAGAATCAGGATTGGAAACTGGTGTAGATGCCTCGGAGTCACTGCTTTGGTTCTTCACTCTAGAAAAGGAATTTGAAGATAGTTTACAGCATCATAACTGTAATGTTTGATAAGTTGAGCTCCTTGTGACATTTGGAAAACAGGTTCCTCTGAGGAATTCCTTTGAAGCACTACAAATCTCAAGAATCCAAAGGCAAAACATCCCCAACCATAAAACACCCCCGACCACCTCCCCCTCAAACACATTGTGGACACAGACCTCTGGATCTAGCTTTAGAGAAGAAGCCTTGTGCTCTCACTAGATACAGTCACCCTGGAAGTGGAGTCCTTTTCAGCCTAGAATCCTCCCTTAGGGTCTGGTAGAATGACCCCCAAAGCATTTCATACAGAAACTCAGAATCCCAACAGGATTATCTGCTTTTATCTGGCATGGTCCAATCTCCCATTTCCTAATTGGATCTCATGAAACATGTCCATTCCTGAAGCCTTCCCCATGCCTGTGCCCACAGTGATCATTCATGACATTCATACAAAGGTTTTAGAATGCTTTTTCTGTAATAGTTATTCAATTTGTGGACCTTATGAGATGCCCCCTCTCAAGAGTAAAAGACTATATTATGCAGAACAGAGTGCTCAACCTCAAAGTAAATAAGAGTTTATTCTAAGCCAAAATATGAATGTCTGTGGTCCAGGAACATGGATTCAGGCTGCCCTGAATAGCACCATGAACAGAGAGAGGTATATTAGTTTTCTGTAGAACAAAAGAAAGCCATAAATCAGCATATTTGCCAAATATAATGGTAGGGGCCACCAAGTAGACAGGTGACAACAAAGCTAGGAAAACTGCTGTGGGTTTCAAGTGGCATCTGATAATACTCTTCACTTGTGGATTGGTAGAAGGTATTAGTTTGTCAAGAATGGAGGCTGTTAAAGACTACTGGGGTCCAGCCCCTAACAGTCTTTTTTTGCAGGGTCCAGGGAAGAATCTATCAACCAGCTGAGAATCTATTCTTAAGGTTGGCAAATCAATCTGTGCACACAAAGCTGGTTAGTCCATTTTCTTTATTCCTCTACCAGTCTCTAGCTTTACAATTATATAGCCAAGCAGTCGCAAACCTCCCCCTCCAGCCAGGTCACCAAGCCTGAATTCCTGTAAGGTCATAAAGGCAGGTAAGAATTTTTCTGTGGCAGTGACTGTCAGGTTTTCTTTTACAATCTGAAAAGGGAGTGGTTAAAGGAGGAGGTCAACAGAGAGCTAATGGTTAGTATATTAAAAAGGGAATTTATGTGCTCATTGGTTAGTGCTAATTTATGTGCTAATTGGTTAGTATATTAAAAAGGGAATTTATGTGCTCAATCTACATTCCTAGGAGTGGTTAGGTAAGAAGTTAGGGGTCTATAAAGTTAGTAAGGCTGTAGGAAAGTAGGGTCCGAGCTAAATTGTGACAAGCTATTACTTAAGGTCCACCTGACCTAAGCGGTGTCTCCGTGTGGAATTTACCTTAAATCAGGAGACTAGCATGTGGTGGTCTGGACTGTTATTTCTGTTTGTCCTTAAAAGTGGCTAAGGGAAATATCTGATTCCAGTACTAAAAAGGGAGAAACAGATGAGCCTGAGGGAGGGAAGCCTTTCCTGAGGCTGTTCTCCAAATACCTCGAATGTATATATGTCCAAAGAGTGATCAGTCCACACTGTTAGCAATTCTTAGAGAAAAATCAATTGGGAAAACTATGAAGGCACACATGATTTTCATAACAGAAGACAGCTGATATATAACAAGCCAAATAACACCAAATGCTCCTTGGTATTTGACTTCCTCTGGAGGAATCCCCTGATCCCTTCAGGTAGTGGCTTTGCCTTAACCAGCTGAGTTCTTATAATATATTCCTGCAGCCCATAGCAGGAGGCCAAAGCTGGGTGTGGTGGCACTTGTGGAGACAAAGGCAGGCAGATCTTTGTGAATTCAAGGCCAGCTAGAGCTACACAGTGAGACCCTGTCTCAGAACCAAAACAATAACAAGAATGGGTTCTAAAGAGGGTGAGAGGAACAGCTATGGACAATGAGTAGCTTTGGATCTGCAATGTCTAACTGTCCACATCAGGGAGTTCTGCAAAGTCTCACTGTCCATATCAGGGAGTTCTGCAAGGTCTAACTATCCACATCAGGGAGTTCTGCAAGGTCTAACTGTCCATATCAGGGAGTTCTGCAAGGCCTTACTGTCCTATCAGGAAGTTCTGATCCATGGCCCTGCCGGACTCTTCAGGATGGGTGACATTTTCTTCTCTAGGACTCCAGTTTATATATGTTTGTCTGCTAGAGTTTCACACAGGTGACATTTTTCTCTCTGGGATTCCAGATTACATGTTTGTCTCTTTACATATTCTTCTATTTACCTCATACTTAGTAAGTTTTTACTAAGATCTCTACTCCTTAAGATGACACCCCACTGCCCCCTCCCCAGCACGCCTTGAATGGTTGCCTACTGGCAGGAGCAAACACATATTCCATATGTTTCGATATGAAAGGTTATCTTGAATCAGTCCCTGGAACATTTTTAATTGGCTAAAAATTGGTGAACAAATTATTCGCACAGTTTTTGAAGGCCAAATTGTTTGTGAATTGTTGAACCTGTAGCTGCTCCTAAGATATTCATTACTGTAATATTTTTTTTAAGTTGGGAAATTAAAAGAAGGTAGTTTTGATTTTTTTTTTTTTTATTCTTTAGGTGATGACAGCATCTCAGGTGGGCATTCTTATCTGAATTTTTTCAATTATTATTTTCTTTTAGTGTTAGTTATAATTAGACATTAACTGGTCAGATTTTTATATCACGTTCTTCTTTAAATGCTGGCATTCACTAGGCTGGACTGAATGCACATGCTTTAATCGTGTTACTTCTTATCCTCAGTTCCCACATGCTGCCTACACTTTTATCTGTGCTTCAACCTTGCTGAGTCTTTTTCAAGGTTTCTTGATTTGCATCACACATTGCCCCAGCTGCTCTTTAAACCAGGAGCCCAGTGTTTTCTCCTCTCTCCGAGGCTAATCCTGCCAGTGCAGTGTCTTCAGCTTTACTGTGAGCAGAATCAGCCTGCTCACAGCAATGCTACCCCAACCTTATAATGATTTGATTTGCTGTCTCATTATTGATTTGTGTGCCAGCTTTCATGTTGAAACAGATCAAGTTCCTGACAGGCCATTACTGTAAAGACCTGCAATCAACTGCTTTCCACTGTAGGCCTGTCAGTCAGGCTTTAATAGGAGAAACCCCTGGGGATGCGTGCTATCAGGCCTTTCTCAGCTCTGCCTTTCATGTTGCCCTGGCATTCTGTAAGCAACTATGACCCAGATGAATCCTGTCTGATGACCAAGACGGCCTCGTAGATCACATATTTGGTGCTTAGAGAAGGCCACTAGTGTCAAAGATACAGACTTCGGCATTGCTGGGGCAATACAGAAGGGAGTTGGTGATTACAGCCCCAAGTTCATTAGCTTCATTTTGATACCTTTGTCTTGAAGGACATTTGATGGGGGATGAGAAAGTGGGGTGACAGCTGTCCTACCTCTGTTCTGTTGATGAGGTTTGGGACAAGGGGGTGAGTCATGGTGTTCCAGTTCTGTAACTGGAGGCTCAGTTGCTTCATCAAACTGTCACGCTTCCTGTGTTAGTGTCAGTCAAGCCAAAAGTCCTCCCTTGCAACTTCCCCACTTCCTGTTCCATGGCGTCTTAGACATCTTGGGCTGCCATAGTAAAATCTCACAGGTAAGGTGACTCAAATAGTCAAATTTTATTTTCTCTAGAATTCGAGGTCCTGATATTAGCTGGTTTGGCCCTGGTGAAGAGGCTCCCTGTGGACGGCTGATCTCTACTGATGTTGCTTTGATCTCAACTAACCCTACTACTTTCCAAAGGCCCTGGTTCCACATATGCTCCCATGGGGGCCAGGGCTTCAAGACAGGGATTTGGAAGGGGGAGTGTTGCAGCTTAGTGAATAGCATGGTTTAGGAAGCTGATTATGTGGACAGTCATTCTTTACGTTGTTGAACCACAGATACCAGTCCCAGTCTTTATTCTCTTGAGATAATATGCAAATAATTGCTAAAATTGTTTCTTGCCCAGGATCAAGACTATTACTGTGGCTTGTGTTATCAGAAAGTTCAGCTGTAAATTTTGAGCAGTGTCAGTTACCTGCACTTTTTTCACTGTCATTTCTTGATGAAGGAAGCCATACTATTAAATAAAATATTGACACATAAAATGGTGTTCTTACCTCACTCACCACAGGAGCATTTTCAGAGGGTGAACCTGTTATCGGGACAGTTCTGGAGTAGTCCTCCAGCAGTCCTGAGGGAAGACATTGTCATCCTCTAGCCAACTGTGAAATGTCTGAAGGTTGATTAGTCAGTCGTGTGTGTCTGCCACTTTCTCGTTTGCTTATTGGCAAATTGAACGTGTCTCTGGTTCTTCAGACAGCGGTCCAAGGATAACCGTCATTCTCTTGACCTCCCACATTTCTTCCTTTCTTTCCCCTGTTTTGGGAATTAAATGCTTTTATTACTGGAATTGCCACATTGTTTGTGACCTTGGCAATGGGAATGAAGGCCAGAAGTAGAGTCACCTGTGGACTTTTTAACTATTACTAGTCCTGGATAAAAAATGTCTCTTGATTTTCTCCTTGATTATTCCTTTCCCATTGGCATTTGATTGTTATAATGACACTGGGTCACAATCTCCTAATCTTCACAGTGTCATTTGCTTTCCTTGAGTCTCTGACACCTTCTGTAGTACTTTATATGCAATGTTGTTTTCTATTTTTATTTTAGTCTTTCCAAAGTTTTAACAATATAAAGAAATTAGCCTTTACTAACATTTTTGTGATTCTTTAGACTTTCAGAAGACCTTTTTAAATACATGTGGCCTTATTTATTCTGCAGTGTAGTATGTTATTTGAGAAATAGTAATATCCCATTTGAAAAGTAGCTCAACAGTGGGGCACAGTTGGTAAGTGATAGATTTTGGTTATTGTTTTAGTTTTCATTATGTAACTGGAGTTTTTAATTGGGGCTGGCTTATAGTTCAGAGGTCTAGTCTATTATCATCATGGTGGGAACCATGGCAGCATGCAAGCAGACACAGTGCTGGAGAAGGAGCTGAGAGTCCTACATTTGATTCACAGGCAACAGGAAGTGAACTGAGACACATGTCCTCCTACAGTGCCACACCTAACCCAACAAGGACACTCCTCCTAATTGTGCCACTCTCTATGAGTTTATGGGGACCAATTACATTTAAACTACCACATTCCACTCCCTGGCCTTCATAGGCTTGAAACAGTATCATAATGCAAAATGCATTTAGTCCAATTTCAAAAGTCTCCATAGTCTCTCACAGTCACAACAACATTTAAAAGTCCAAAATTCCCAGTTTCTTCTGAGATTCATGCAATCTCTTAACTGTAATGCACTATAAAATCAAAATAAAAAAACAGGTAACATACTTCCAACATATAATGGCACAGTATATACATTACCATTCCAAAACATAGGGAAGGGAGCACAGTGAGGAAATACTGGACCATAACGGGACTGAAAGCCATCTGGACAAACTCCAAACTCTGCATTTCTATGTCTGATGTCAAACACTCTTCAGATCTCCAACTCCTTTCAGTTTTGTTGACTGAAACACACTTCTCTCTCTTGGGCTGGTTCCACTCCCTGCTAGCAGCTTTCCTCAGCAGGTATCTCACAGCTCTGGCATCTCCAACATCTTGAGCTCTCCAAGGCAATCCAGACTTCACCTTCATAGCTTCACACAATGGCCTCTCTAGGCCTCCATTCAGGGACACTCCTGACACATGCCTGGCCTCAGCAGCTTTCCTTAGTCAAGGAGGAATATTCCACAGACCCTTTCTACTATCCTAAAAACCAGAACCATGTGGCCAAAGCTTCCAAGTTCTGCTGCTTGCTGGGGCTGGAACATGGCCCCTTCATTTAATTATATCTTCATAAGCTTTCTGTTTTTCTTGGTTACTTTCACTGCCTAAGCTTGGCTGTCCTGGAAATCACTCTGTAGATTAGACTGGCCTCAAACTCAGAGATACTCCTGCCTCAGCCTTCTGAGTACTGGGATTAAAGGTGTGCACTGCCACACCCTGCTATAAGCTTGTCTTTAATTCCTTTCCATAAATTGGAAACTTAGCTGAGTGGGATCTTGCCATGAGGTCAGTACTCCCTTTATTCCACTTCTTAATCTGTTTATCTCCTTGAACACAAGACTTAACACTTGAACACACACTTCCTGGTTCTACTTTTCTCCTCAAATTGTACATTTTGTACTTTTCCTTCCTTAGCTTGCTCCTTTTCATTATAAGTCTGTATAAGAGTGACCAGTAATAACCATACAATTGAGTCAATACTAGGTTGTTTTAAGATTTCCTTTGCCAATGGAATTCATCTAAAACTCTTCAATTTAGCCTCAAGCAAATTTTTCAGACAAGGGCAAAAAGTAGCCACATTTTTTTAACCAAAATTTCACTAGACTGATCTCTAGGCCACATCCTGACATTCTTCCCTGAAACCCCTTGAGCCAGGCCCTCAGAGTTCAAATCACCCTCAGCACCACTGTCTTCCATGCTTCTACTAGGATGGCCCATTAAGCCCTATTCAAAGCATTCAACTGCTTTTCTAATCCACAATCCCACAGTCTGTATTCCTCCAAACAAAAACATGGTCCAACCTGTCACAGCAGTACCCCACTCCCTGGTACCACCTTCTGTCTTAGGGTTTCTATTGATGTGAAGAGACACTATGACCATGTCAACTCTTATAAAGGAAAACATTTCATTGGAGCTGGCTTACAGTTCAGAGGTTTAGTCCATTATCATCATGGCTGGAAGCATGCAGGCAGACATTCCAGTAGAGAGATAGCTGAGAGTTCTACATCTTGATCCATAGGCAACAGAAAGTGAACTGAGACAACTTCTTCCAACAATGCCACATCTACTCCAGCAAGGCCACACCTCTTTTTTTTTTTTTTTTTTTTGGTTTTTTGAGACAGGGTTTCTCTGTGTAGCTTTGCGCCTTTCCTGGAGCTCACTTGGTAGCCCAGGCTAGCCTCGAACTCACAGAGATCCTCCTGCCTCTGCCTCCCGAGTGCTGGGATTAAAGGCGTGCGCCACCAACGCCCGGCCGGCCACACCTCTTAATAGTGCCATTCCCTGTGAGCATTGGGAACTAATTATATTCAAACTACCATAGCTCTTGACTAGGTTTATAGTAGCAGATATGACTTTCCTCAGGTGAAGCAGGCCTCATATGCAATCCAAAAGTACTTTGCTACCCATTTCCTCAGTAGTCATGCCACAATGCACCAGTGGACACATCTTGCCTGGCAGGTTGGTGTTGTAGCCACGGAATCCACAGCTGTGTGGGATTACTGATGCCTTTTCTTCCCCAGGAGCCTCCATAATACCTCAGGCATCATGAATGCCAGTCAGCAAAGCAGAGACTTGGAGCTCAGTCCCAGCGTGATTTCTCTGTGTCCTGCAACTGAAGTATGGATCATCTTCAGTAATTGGGTCCTACCATCTAGCTCTGGTGGGCAGCCAGGAGCAGGGACAATAGCCTGTGTTATTTTTGGAAGCCTCTGGGGCATTCTGACCAAGAACTCATAGGGCGTAAAACCACATCCGACACTGGGGTTTTCATTCAGTATCCATCCATGCAGGATGCTTCTGTTCATATTTTTTAAACTATATTTTTTAATCAACTTACTCTAAAATAAAAGGTTCACATAGGGCATTTTCATAATGCTTAGTTTTGGTTAATCTTTCCCTTCAGCCTCTCCTCTCCCCTGTTTCCATACCCTGTCCTTGCTTAAGCCTCTCCATCCCCCAACTACTTTCATATTCTGTGTATTCTTCTATGTCTCCCTCCCTTAAGTCCCCTCTCTGTTGACCCTTTTTTAGCTTCCTGACCTCTAAAGACACTACAAGTTAAACATACTAGTCTTGGAGTTCAAATGTAGGCTCTGCAAATGAGAGCAATCCTGTTGCATTTGTCTATCTGGACCTGGGGATACTTCACTTGGTATATTTCCCAGTAATATCCATTTTCCTTGGAATTTCAGAATTTCATTTTTCTTTTCACCTGAATAAAATCCAGTGTGCCACTTACACATGTGAGTGTGGCAGTCATCATATCTACCATACTGTTATATTCTGTTGTGTTCTAAGCAAGTTCCCAAATGTTTTGACATTCATTCCTGAGTATCTTAGAGAGTAGATATAATCCTTTTAAAAGGGTCTGTAATCCATCTAAGCACATGGGAAAATGAGACAGGATTACCACAAGTTCAATACCAACTTTGTCTGTCTCTAACATAAATAAATAAAAAGGAGGGGCATTCTGTTTCTGTTGTTGATGGTAGTGGTTGGTGGTTTGTTTTTTGTTTTGGTTTGATTCATGGTTTTACCATATAACCCAGACTTGCCTCAAAGTCAGGATCCTCCTGCCTTCACCTCCTAAGACAAGAAGTACTGTGTGTACCACTGTTCAACTAGCATGATTTCTTAATCACAGTGCTGTTATCATACACCCAAGTGCTAGCCCCCAAAGGCATCCTACCTCTTCTTTAAAGCAAGGCCACACTTGGCATTTGTAGTACATCTCTGCAGTCACATGGTCTAGAAGAGTACCTTCCATTCCGTGTTTCTTTTTATTCCATTCTTTCTAAGAGACCAGAGTACAGATTTTCCACTGCATGACTCAATAATGGGCCATTACTCTAGGATACTACAAATATAAAATTTAGCATTAAATGAGAGGGAAATAAAGTAGAATTATAAGTAACTTTAAGTTAAACCTATGTAGACTATAAAAAAGAAAAGCTTCAGTCCCTTGAGAGGTTTTATTGTTGTTGTTGTTTTGTTTTTGAACTGAAGTGTTTATAACTATTAATTTCATAAGGAATTTTAATATCAAAGCATCCAAAATGACTGTGTTCTTGTGACTGTTATCCTTGTATACCATTTTGGCAAATATAGTCTCTGATACAGGAGGTGAACAAGTCAAGAAATTCTACTTTTTACCAGATAGATAAGCTGAGTTCAGTTTCCAGCTGATTTAAAGAAACACCCAGAGGTTTAGGGAAGGTCAAGGAAGATGGGGGAAAAGAGCTGGAGGTGGGAGGCTGCTGTGAACTACTGTCATCTGGGTGTGGCCTGGCCATTGCACCCACGATGTCAGTGCTGCTGTGCACGAGCCCTTGACAAGATTGAGCCACCAGAATCTGGTTATCAGTCAACACTGCAACAGACAGCACTGACTGGGTTCACAAGGTTGCCAGGGAAACTGGAGTGGACATGAGTGGGGATGGGAATGTGTTAGAGATGCCTGGGTGGATACAATCAAATCCTCCAATGATTTTTTCATACATTGTTAACATCCTGTCCTTGTGTTAGTGGGTTTTCCCTTACTGAAACAACACATTTGAGAGAATCAACTTACAAAGACAAAAATTGTTTTGGCTCACAGTGTTGGAGGTTTCTGTCCATGGTCAGTTGTCTCCATTGCTGTTGGGCATGGGGCAAGCAGCACAACACAGCAGCAGGGCCTGGCAGAGCAAAATCCTGGCACTCGAGAGAGAGTAAGCAGAAAGGACCTCGTGACCAGAACACCCACCCCAAGACCCTGCTCTTAAAGTTTCTACCACTTCTCAGTAGTACTGAGTGCATCAGTTGTGTGTGTGTGGTGATGGGGAGTAGGGGGCTCAGATCCAGATGAGCACTTTGTTTCTCTCAAGCCAAGTGTTTTATGGAATGTACTCAAATTCCTGAATCCACAAAGAACAACAGTAGGAGAGGGGAGAACTCAAAGTTATCTTCATTTGAGACCAAAGAGATTGAAAGGCACAGACCAGAGGGAGACTCTTGATCCGGCCTGTGGCCTGGCCCAGGACACAGGGACCTGTGCCTTGTCGGCTCCACCTCTGGCTCACCTGGGTGGTTTAAGGTTTTTCTCCCATCATTTGCACTGAGACCTTAAAGTCTTCCCACAAAGGAGTGTCACCATTGTTTTGCAAACCAGCTTTGGCAGAAAGAAGGACTGAGTCCTTTGACTGTATCCTCTAGTTTTTCACCTCTGTGCACACAGTAGCCAGGTGGCTTGTTCTTCAAGGGAACAGAGAGAGACAGTCTCCTGTCTAAGGGCAGCGACTCCTCTAACATACTACTATAGTTAGGTTGTAGTTCACTGCTCCTTCTATTCCAAACACAGGCGCTTCTCTGTTCCCACCAACTCCAAGTCAATGACTTAGGAGGTTAAAAAAAAAATGGTATTTTTAGAAATCATCATTATTCGTGTGGTTCCCAGGAAGAGAACTCTTATGTGATAGCATATCTCAGCCCTTTCTTAAGATGGATTCTTTGTCTGCCATTTGTTCTTGGCATGTGTCTTGTGGCAGCCATTTGCATACATAAACTATTACCCGGCAATAGTGAGTCTGACCTGGAAAGACTCTAAGTACTTAGCTTTCCTCATGTCTTACAACTAATTACACGTTCAGAAGCATCCTTAAGATTCTGATCAGGGACACTCTGGATGGAAGAAATATCAATGATCCAGGAACTTTAAATGACCTTTGCTTCCTTGTGCTCTGGATGTGTCAGGGCTGGGAAGGGTGCTGTCGAAAGCAGCAGGAGGTGATCTCGTGTGAAGAGTCCTTTGTTCTTGTTCAGGTGGATCATCCATGCCATGGAGTATGAGCTGCAGATCCGTGGTGGCCACAAGCCGGCTGTGGACTTGTATCAGCTCTCACCCAGTGAAGTTAAACAGCTGCTGCTAGACATCCTCCAGCCTCAGCAGAGTGGACGGTGAGTAGAGGCTCCTGTCACCAGAGACACTCAGACACAGAAACATCTGAATTTTTAGCTGATATGGATGAGAAATTAGTGCAACATGAATAGGAAAATTCGGAGGTCAGGCGTGGTGGCGTACACCTATAACTCCAGCTCTTACGGTGGTGAGACAAAAGGATTGTCTGGCTTTGTGGTACCAGGCCAGCTGGACCAGGAGGAGGCCCAGCCGAACATGAGGCCACCTTCCCAGCCAGACAGCATAGACACAGATGTATCGAAATGTCTGGATTTAGGATTCTGTGTTGATTTGCACTTTATATTTTTTCCAGGTATGGTTTATACCACTTTCCCATTTTTGATTATTCTGTGCAATATATAACGTTTTATACAACTTTGATTAATTTTCCTTTCTGAAGCTTTGTGGTACGTAGCATCTCCTCCTAACACTTCAGCAGAAGAGATTGGGTTTGGTAACATTATGTAGATGTGCTATCTGATTTTGTCTCCCTATGTAGACTATGAGCATCAGAGATAAACCCTTTCATATATTTAACTTAGAAGAGAATAAGAACAAAACAAGTATTTGTGAATTGCCTTGAATTTAAGTTGTTTTTTAAAATTCCAGAATGAGCAGTAGTGTAATTATTTAGGCAAGTACCTATTTAGTGTACTTGTGTCTAGCTTCCTCAAGATGACGAAGTTATATGCCTAGAAGATTCTAACTGGACTATCTACAGCAGAGGTTGTCTATTAAAGTGTGTCTGTATGTATGTGTATTTGTTTATTACATTCATATATGTATATATGTGATTACAGATATATGCCTTGCTGGCTTCTATAATAATATATTTCAACAAACAAGTGAGTTTCCTTGTTATAGACCAGTTAACCATATAGAATGTCAATTGTGAATGTAGCAGCATCCCAGTGGCATCCCAAGAGCTGTTTGCTGAGCTTCATGTGGAAAAATTAACACGAGAGAAGAACTGACAGAAAAGAAGAACAGCTTTCTCCCATGGTTTTAAAGCATGTCAATTAGCTTCTGTGACTAAAACAATGTGGTACTAGTGCATAAATGGATAGGCCCACTGGAGAGGAAAGAGGGTCCAGAGATGAACCTTCAATAAATACACATTACGAATTTGCTTCATGGTAACATTGCCATCACAAGTCACTGGATCAAGAATGGACTTTTAAAATAAATACTTTCTGCATCTGGATTGCTGTTTGCAAAAAAAGTAAAATCAGATGCTTGTTGTGACTCACCACAACCAGTTCTAAATAACAGGTTTGCATGTAAAGCATAGGTCAGAGAAGACGACATTGGTGAATTTCTCTTTAACCTTGGAGTGGGGGAAGGCCTTAAGTATGATTTAACCTGAGGGTAGGATAAGAAACAACTAATAAAGCTTATCAAAATTTAAATAACATTTTCATGGCAAAGATAATGTCAAAAGAAAACCAAAAAACTTGACCCAAACATGCTCTGAAGAGTTAGTATCTAAAAATTCTCCATAACTGACAGGTAACCAGCCCAACCATGACAAAAATGGAGGGGAACAGGAACAATGTGTGCATTTCATTAAAATTGGCCTTTGACTATTTTAAAAGATGCTCATATTAATATATAATTAGAACTATGTCTGGGGCATGCCAAAAGACTTCTTACCTGTCTCAGGGCCTAAGTTAGAACATGTAGTGAGCATTTGCCAAGGCTGTGGGGAGAAAGAACTGCTTATGTAACTGGAGCTACAGCCCTTTCTGGTGGAATTTGACATCTAAGAACTCTTTCCTTCAACCCAGGTCCTTTTAGTAATCTACTTTGAAGATGTTTCCAACAACATGAAAATGTGTGTGCATAAGATCATGAATAAATCATTGCTTATAATTGAAAATTTTAGTATTTCTATAACCTAAATGTCCATTCACAAGAAATGATTGGGACAAAATGTGGTATGCCATACAACAGAGTGCTGTGTACCCTTGAAGAATGGAATTCTAAGATATATTGTAAAATGAAACAGGAAAGTGTAAAAGAATGTCAGTTGTTATTTTTAAAAATGTATGTGTTCCTTTGTGTAGAAGAATTCAGGAAGAATAAGTCAGAAACTGAGGTGATTAGTGCTATCAGAGAGGATGAGAGCAGGTGGGACATGGTGAAGCTGATACAGCGGAACAGTTGAGCACCATGTAAGCCTTCCCCCAGCTGACCTCTGCGTGAAACACTTCCTCCTAAGTGGTAGGAGTGTTGCATGTACCCAGAATTAAGTGCTGTATTAAGTCAGTCCATGTGTGGAGGAGCCCAGAGTAGAGCGGAAACCACCAAATAGACCAGCTCACACAAATGAGAACTGCTACATTGAGGAGGGTGGCAAAGCCAAAGTCTGTGTCGAAAGCTTTACTGTGCTGGACACTGAAAGGCCAAATAGGCAAAACCACACATAAGTGCTGCCTCCAGTTAAAGCATGCTTCTCACCAACGCTTATTCACTAGCGATCTGAATGAGTGTGTTCTGACTGAAAAGGAGATGCCTCACTGTTAGTGGCCATTCCTATAAAGGGGGGAAAAGTAGGTTGATTGGATTGATGAACCAATGTGAAGTCATAATTTTACACCAGACAGAAATGAATGTGGATCTGTGTTTGTGCGTATACATCCATGTGTTTCTAGTTCTGTCTACTGAGATGCCCCAGGAGCAGTGGAACTACCACAGTAATGAGCAAACCTGAAACAGCTGCATTCTAAACACCGTAAGGAAAAGAATGAGCCCTTCTTGCCAGGCGGTGGTGGCGCACGCCTTTAATCCCAGCACTCGGGAGGCAGAGCCAGGAGGATCTCTGTGAGTTCGAGGCCAGCCTGGGCTACCAAGTGAGTTCCAGGAAAAAGGCGCAAAGCTACACAGAGAAACCCTGTCTCGAAAAAACCAAAAAAAAAAAGAATCAGCCCTTCTTGGAGAAATGGTTGATTTCAGAGGGAGGCAGAAAAAAAAATGCAAGGTGAAGCCAGGAGTATCTTTGTGCCAGAAAGCAAAAAAAAAAATCTCAAAATTTGACAGAGATGTGCAGGTAGACACTGGAGAAACTGGAAGAGGCTCCTGGGACCCAAACCGAGATGAGATTTTGTTTTTTTCCAAATGTGTACCTGCTCATTTGTGTAGAAGAAACACACAAATAATAGTAATAGATTATAAAGCTGATAGAGATCAGTGAATGGGAGAGAAGGGACTCTCCCTTAAGGCAGAATCTAATTAATAAGAATAGATAGACTGATGAGAACAGAAAATGATCACTGAGAAAATACAGCAGTAGCTGCAGGCAAGAACCATTGTTAGAAGTAATGTGGAGTGAAAACTTGCACAATATCTGAGTATTTCTATTCAATATACAATAGCAAAGGAAAAACAAGTAATTTTATTAACAGTCAGACTCCCTTAATCAAACAATAAAGATTCAATAAGACTTCACTTCCCATATGAGGCTTCGAAACTGACCCCAATCTCTTCTGGATATTCTTGCCCAAAATGCATTATTTTATAAGAAACCACCATAGAACCCAAACAGAGGAAAATCCTATGGAACAGCAGATATTACTAAGGTATGAAAGCTTAAAAAATAAATACATAAGTGAAGAACTACCACAGATTCAAGGAGCCCCCAGGACATAGAAACTAAATAACACATGCCATCCTGAATTGGAGCCTGACTTGGTAGAATGTCAATAAGGCTCACAGATAAATTCATGTTATTGTATGGCTTTTGATTTCTTGGTGCCAATAATTAAGCTATGATTATATAAGACGGTAAGAGTGGGAGAGGGCTTGAGGAAAGCCGTATTAAGAAATCTGCATTATTTTTATGACTTGTGGAAGTATAAAGTTTTTCAAAATAAAATAAGAGTTTTAAAGTAGAGCTGAAGAAATGATTCAGCAGTTAAGAGCTGCTTAACTGGCTGCTCTTACAGATGCCCCGACTTCACTTCCCAGCACCCACATGGTGGCTAACAACCACCTGTAACTCCAGTTTTAGGGAATTCAGTGCCCCCTTCTGGCTTCCACAGGCACCAGGCCTGCATATAATATACAAGCATGCATACAGGCAAAACACCTATACAGATTATTATTATTATTATTATTATTATTATTATTATTATATATTGTTTTCTAAAATAATTTCCCAGCTCTTTTTATACTATTAGCCATAACTTCATACAGCTCTGAAATATATTTTTGTTGTTGTTGTCATATTTAATGAATATGGTTAAAAACCAAATGCAGAGGATATTCAGTTACCAAAGAAAAACATCACCAAGGTATCACTTGGTCCTTGACCTTCTTGTTGCCTTTTAGCAAAACACTAAAAGCAGTAGTGTGATCTACTGATGGAGACCTCAGCCATCCAGAAAAGATTCCTCTTAATCACTGAATTGATCAAATTGCACTGGTCCTCTGCCACACCACCAAGTGTTTTAGCTGTTTACTCTGTCCTGCACAACCACTTTTGTACTTAGAAATATTGTCAGTTTGTTGATCCCGACACACCTTGCATGTGATAATTGTGCATTTCAGTCTGTCTTTCTTAAGTACCAAGTGTAAACAGACACACACACAGGCACACACACACACACACAATTCTCAGCTTTTGCAAAATTATACTGTGTCATTGTATGTTCTTTAAAAATAAAGGAAGTTCTGTACCTTTGACAATTGTGAATGGTATATTAGGTTAATATCGAGAATGTAAGTTTAATATTATGGTTCTGGTCATAACTCTGATGTATAAGAATCTCTATCTGGTTGATATTTTAAGATTTTATGTCTAATTTTTTGGACTGAGTCTTCAGTTTTATTTAAATTGGCAGCTTTCATAAGATTTAAAATAAGATAATTTAATTTTGTATGTGTACATACATACATAGATATGTAGATATGCAGTACTTTTCTGAACATTTGCTTGTTCATTTCTTACCAAATATTTATTGAACCCATCTGGGAAGGATCTATAGGATCAAGCTATATGGTTTCCATGCTTTTCTGGTGCTTGCATTTTATTAATGTGAGAACAGTATAAAATAACTGTGAAATTGGTTGTGTACATTGCTGATATGGGAAAGTCATCTGATGATGTAGTAAGCAACTCATAGCTCGCTGGAGAGCATCATTCTGCCTGCTAATGCCTTGAATTGTGACATTACCCTTGGTTCACCCCTCCCCTGAACATGGCAGATAGGCACCACTGAAGCATTTGCTCTTGCTCACTTTGTTGGCACACGTAACCCTGTTCTCTCCAAGAACAAACCTGATTTCCAATGCTGAGACTTTTCCTTTGTTCCACAGATGTTGGCTGGACAGGCGTCAGATTGATGGGTCATTGAATAGAACTCCCCCAGGGTTCTATGACCGAGTGTGGCAGATCCTGGAGCGCACGCCCAATGGTATAGTCGTAGCTGGGAAGCATTTGCCACAGGTAAAGTGCACTTAATTCAGGAGCAAGGGCCAACAGGAGGAAAGGGATTCTCTCCTCTCTGCACTGCAACAACTTTTCTCCTTTTCAGTGTTCTAAGAATGTTCAAAATAGAGGTGCTCAAGACAGGATCAAATGCCAGAAAATAGGTCGTCATTCGCATTGGAATTGTTTTTTATCCAGTCCATTTTTCTTTTGTTTCCCAGTTTCTGTGTCTGTGTATACAGAAAAGGCTTTACCAAATGTGTAATTGCTGAGCTATATCTATGTCCTTGTGTTGGAGTATTTTGGATGCTTCCAGAACCTTCTCCTTATAGATGACACACTATGAAACCTCTTATTGAGCAAGCTGTCTTTTCTCTGTTCAGTTACTTGTAAATTTAGGGCTTCTCATGGATATTGGTTTGCTTTCTAGTGCTGTGATAAATACCATGACCAAAACAACTTGTGGAGTGGGGGACTTATCTCATCTTCAGGTTATAGTCCACCATGGAGGGAAGTCAGGGCTGGAGCTCAAGACAGGAACTGGAACAGAAACAAAGGAATGTTGCTCACTTGCTCCCCGTGGCTTGCTCAGCCTGCTTTCTTTTCTTTTCTTTTTCTTTTTAACTTGCTTTTTATTTATTCTTTGTGTCTTTCACATCATGCATTTTGGTTCCATTCATTTCTCGTCCCTGTGTATCTACCCTCTGCCCTTGCAGTCCCCTCCCCTAAATAAAATTTAAGAGAAACAAGAAAAAAAAAAAAGAAAAAAAATCTCATTATGGAAGCTGCAGTGTGACACAGTGAGTCACACAGTATACCCTTTTGTCCATGTATCTTTACTTGCAAGTGTTCATTGCAAAGAGTCATTGGTCTTCTTTGAGGCCTTTGGTTTCTACACTATTGATGCTGGGCCCTTACTGGAACTCCTCTTGGTTATCCTGCTATTGCCCTGTGTTGTGGAGATCCTGCAGCTTTGGGTCTGCAAGTCAGGTCCCTTCACATCCTCCAGTAGATCACAGATGGGGTGGATATTGGGGTGGGCCAATCCATAACCCTGGCTCTGGGCCTGGGTAGTTGCTGGGTTGGTCAGCCCCCGCAGCTCTTTCTTGTCCTCACCACTCCTCACCACAGGGTGAATTCTCTTGCATTGCCTTGGCTGGTTCACCCTTTGCAGAGATCAGCAAGGGTCAGGGCCAGTTCTCCTGTTTTCATGTGCTCAGGGTCAGATCTCCCACACCTACACCTTCAGGTCCAGCTCTACTGTGCTGTTGCCCAGGCTTAGTGTAGGGGCCACTCTCCCAGGGCTAGCTCTCCTACTCTTATGACCTCAGGGCCAGCTCTCCCACCTGCCTCAGGCATTGATGGGAAGGGGGCATCTCTCTGACCATGCCGCCACATGACAGATGAGTAATAGGGACAGCTCTTCCATGCTCACAACTTCAGGGCTGGCTTACTCACACCTCAGCCAACAGGATTGTCTCTATTGTGTTTCCCAAGTGAGGTGCAGGGCCTGCTCTCCTGAGTGTTGCAGTTAATGGTGGGCAGGTTAGCCTGTTTTCTTACATAACTCAAGACCACCAGACTGGGGTGGCACAACCCACATTGAGCTGAGCCCTCCCACATCAATTATTTATCAGGAAAATGCCCCCTATAGACATGCCTACTGGCCAATCTGATAGAGGCAATTTCTCAGTTAATGTTCCTTCTTCCCAGATTACCCTGACTTGTGCTGAACTGACCGACCGAAACTAACTTGCACATTATGTTAGCTTTACTTCAAGTAGTGCTATCTCTTCATCACTAAGTGGTGGGCCAGTGTTGGGGCCTCACAAACATGAAACATGCATTGAAAAGAAGTAGATCCAACCTCGCAATGCAGAGTGGCCTTACGATGTGTGGATTGGAGGATCACTGCTGAGACATAGCACAGGGCTGAGATGCACAGTCTTTCAGGTGTGACTTATTGATGGTGTTGATGAACTGCTGACTCCTCTGTGCATGGATATTTTTCTTGATTATATGAAATGGCCTGCTTCTTTGATGTGATATCATTTATTTAGTCCTGGTATTTAATTCATTCTGCTTATGCAGAAGCAGTAATAGAGTGCTATATCTGCTTCTAGTATTAAAACTTTAACCACATTAATTTTGAGGTATGAAAAAATAGTCTCAGATATACCCACATGTATTTTGCATATATAAACACAAGAGTGTCTGTGGAACAGCTCACAAAAATTGGTAGTGTTCTTCTCCTCAGGAGGGGGTGTCCAAGGACCTACTGTGGGTCCTTCATTGAACCCCCTTAGCCATTCAAAGTTTGAATTATGTCACAGGTCTAGTTCTTACTCAAAAACTGAATTGAAAAGTTGGGTGCTCTAGCCTTCTTCAGATGCCCTGTGGCTGCTGCTCTAGTCAGCCTGTCTCCTGACAAGTATGGGAGCACCTCTGCTGTTAGCCCTGAGGCTTCTCATCCCTGCCCTCATTGGCAGTGCAGCGTGGCCACCTGTTGACACCTGTCTGAGCCCCCCCATCCCCACCCCACTATACCTACCAGGCTCCATTTGATTCCATGGTAGCCTCAGCTACATTCAGCAGCCTCTCTGCATTAAAAATATGTAGCTGAAGTTTTCCTGGTCCTGCCTGGCTCACGGTCAGGACAAATCTCTCCCACTCGCGTCCCCCCAAGTAAACACACAGAGACTTATATTACTTATAAACTGTATGGCCATGGCAGACGGCTTGCTATCTGTTCTTATATCTTAAATTAACCCATTTCTATTAATCTATACATTGCCACGTGGCTCACCAGTATCTTACATCATGCTTCTCCTTGTGGCAGCTGGCAGTGTCTCCCTGCCTCAGCCTTCCACCTCCCAGCATTTTCCTCCTTCTTGTCCCACCTACACTTTCCTTCCTGCCTGGCTACTGGCCAATCAGCATTGTATTTATCAATCAATCATAGCAACATATATTTAAAGCATACAGGACATCCCACAGCACTTCCCCTTTTCTGTTTTTTCAAAAAGAAAGATTTTAACTTTAATGTAGTAAAATTACATATATTTTTTACATATATGTAAATTACAAACAATTATCAAGCAAGAATTACAGTTAAAATATCTAGTCTATTTATAATATCTAGTCTATTTGTATTTCTCAGAATTAAAGAAGATATCCTATCTATCCTATATTTGTGAGTCTAAGGTTTCATATCTAACTTATCTTTTAGCATAACTAAGGAAATTATAACTATCTAGTCTTCAACTACATCAAAGACCTCAGAAGGATATATTACCTGAGAAACAGGAGAAGGATGCAAGCAACTTTCAGGAGTCTTGCGAGAGTAGACAGAGACAGCTGGCAGCCTGGACAGTCATCCAAAGTTCTGTAAAGTTGGGGCATCTGCTATCAAGATAGCAAAGAGGAGAGAGAGCACACGTACCTACGTGCATCCCAAGTCTTAAGAGTCCCCGTCCAGGCCACGCCCAAGGGGGCAGGTACCTAGCAGCTACCTGCAGCCTCACTAGGGGTGGGCTTCAGGGTATGGCACAGACAACCACCACTACATCTATGTGTCAATAAACTTTGTTCTCATTCATTTCCCTCCTCCACTGCCCTCTTCCATGCTCCCTGCTCCCTCTGGCTAATCCCCTTCCTTCTCCCAGATAGTCCCTTCTCCCCTCTCATGATCCACTTTCCAGTGTCATTATGTATATGTGTACATAATGTGTACACACACACACACACACACACACACATACACACACACACACACACAGTATAGTTCACTTGGTTTCATGTATAAGAGGAACCATGAGGTCTGTCCAAATCAGCCTTACTTCTCTTAACATAATGATTTCTGGTTTGATCCATTTTCCTGCAACTGTCATGGTTTCATTTTCTGTGTCTTTTTTGTTTTGTTTTAAGTATTTTTTAGGTTAATATACAAAGTAATGAGTTTTATCATAGTATCTTCAGGCATGTGTTGTCATACTTTGTTCTTAGTTCCTCTCCTCAGCTAAGCTCCCCTGTACACCCCCTACCCCCTCAAAGCTGGTTCCCTTTCTTCCCACCTTCTGCTTTCTTGTTACATGTATTCTATCACCATCTCTACTTCCCCATCTCTTAAGATCTCTTCCTCCCCTCTCATGATCCACTTTTTATTTTTGTGGCACATGCACACTCATACACACACACACACACACACACACACACACACACACACTTTTAAATCTAGGTTCTCTATATGAGAGAAATTTATTCAGAATTTGTCTTTCTGAGTTTAGCTTAACAAAAAACCTTTTCTAGTTTTATCAATTTTGCTGCAAATGTTATGACAGTTTTCTTATTTTCGTTGTATCTTTATCTAGCATTGCTATGAGGGCAGTGCTAGCTTCCTAGAATGAATTTGAAAGTAAGAAAAAATCTATTGTGTGCTACAGATGTTTTACAATCTTGCTTCTAATCTGTTAACGCCCATTATTCAGGATACACAGACAAGGAACTTCCCTTAAGCATTCAGGAGGGTGGAACCTGGCAGGGAATTAGCATAGGGAGGATATCAAGGTCAAGGTGCGCAAGCAAGGCAGCAGTTACCCAAAATGGGAGCCAGGGCCCTACAGGTCCCCCTTTTATTAAAAAATGAGCTTCTGACTTGGGTTGCATGGGATGTCAGCAGGTCACCTTACCCGTCATGGAGTTGCCTGCCCAGGCCCCCCATTGTGCTGTAAGCCTGTATTTAAGACCTCCTCCCCCCTTCAATAAATGACATTCAGCATTTAAAATTAAAAAAATATATATATATATATAATTGAATGAATACTGTGAATGTAATCTATGAATACCACAAATGTGATTAATATCATGAGTGTAATTAATGAATATCATGAGTGTAATTTAAAAAATAAATAAAAAAATAAATAAAATTTAAAAAAAGGAGGTCAAAGATGGAGGCCCAAATTAAAAAAAAAAAATCTGTTGTATGAAATGGTTTGAGAAGCATTGGCATTAGGTCTTATTTAAAGGTTTGGGAGAATTTGATGGTGAATCCATCCATTCCTGCACTTTTCATTGGGGGCTTTACTTTTTCAGTCTCGTTGATTGTTACAGCCATGAGCTTTTCTGTGTAGTGCTCTTTTAGTCTCCATTGATTTCTGCCCTGATGTGTATTATTTATTGCCATCTATTGCTTTGGGATTCAGAATGTTCTTTTTTTCTAAGACCTGTGGTGCATCATTAAGTTATTTATTTTAAATCTTTTATTTATTTTAAACTTATTTTTAGCATTTTTAGCTATTCATATTGTATTAGGTTTCTCTAGAGTAACAACTTATAGAATATGTGTGTGTCAGGTTTGGGGATTTAGATCAGTGGTAGAGTGCTTGCCTAGCAAGCGCAAGGCCCTGGATTCGATTCTCAGCTCAAAAAAAAAATATGTGTGTGTGAATGTATGAATGTATGTATATAATGGGGATTTATTAGAATGACTTACAGGCAGCAGTACAGTTAACCCAACAATGGCTGCCTGTGAACAGAAAGTTCAAAAATCCAGTAGTTGTTCAGTCTACAAGGCTGCATGTCTCAGCTGGTCTTCAGTATATGCTGGGATCCTGAAGAAGTAGGCTCTAATGCCAGTGAAGGAATAGGTTTGCTAGCAAGGTGAAAGCAAGCAGGCAAAGACCAAAAGCTTCTTCCTTCCATGTCCTTATAGACTTCTAGCAGCAAGTGTAGGCCAGATTAGAGGTATGTCTTCCTGCTCAAGACCTAGATTAAAGACATGGGTCTTCGCCAGCCTATATACCTCCATCTTTATCAAACCCTAAAAAGGAATAACAGTAAGCAAAAGATCAATCATAAAAACATTAGCTCAAGGTGTAGCCTATGAGTTGGAAAATAATAGACCACATTTTCTTAATTAAAACATTCACATTATCCTTTATGAAATTTAAGGACTAAGGAGGATTTAGTAGTAAATTAAGAATAGAGAGCTTAATTGAATAGAGCAATGAAGTATGCATACACTGCCCATCACCATCCTCAAATTAGACATATGTTCCCTGATTCATAATCACTCATCAGCCAGCCTATGAGAGGAGACAAGTTGGAATAAGGCAAGCATCCTGAAAAGTGTGCTTGGAATAATCACAGCGTAGCTTACCTTACAAAAGCATCTGGTCTACACCCAGAAGAATCCATAACCATTGGACACTTAGAACTAACCCTAGCCCCAACAAACATAAATTAAAATACCTACTTATATAAATTAAAACATTGAAATAAATAGAAGTATTAGGAAAGAAACTCACTTTTAGGAGTTATAGAGATAGTACCATAAGGGAAAGATGGAAGACAAATGTAAAGTACCTCAAGACTGGGGATTAAAGGCATGTCTTTCCCAGCTTGAAAGATATGGATTAAAGGCCTGTGTGGTGAGTATGTATGCATGAGTGCAGGTGCCCACAGAGACCAGAGGTGTCAGATTGCCCTTGGAGCTGCCTGTGAGCCACCTGACATGGTGCTGGAAGTGGAACTCAGGTCCTCTAGAAGAACAGTATATGTTCTTAACCACTGAGCCATCCCTCCAGCCCCTCCCCCCTTTAATGTAAGCTATCATATAACCTTTCTTCTTTAGAACTGCCTTAGCTATATCTCAAAGGTTCTGGTAAGTTGTACATTCTTTTTCATTTGATTCTAGAAATTTGTAATTTTCTCCTGGATTTCTTCAGTGACCATCTGGTTATTCAGGTGTTATTCATTCTCTACATGTTTATGCAGTTTCTATAGTTTTTCTCACTGCTGATTTCTAGTTTTATTGCAGTTTGGTCTGATAAGACATGAGAAGTTATTTTTATTCTTTTGTATTTGCTAAGACTTGATTTGTGGCCTAGAATATGATCTATTTTTCCTAAAGTTCCATAAGCTGCTGAGAAAACCATATATTCTGTCTCTGTTGGGTGGAGTGTTCTGACATATCTGTATTTGATCTCTGTTATGGTTTAATTCTGCCTTGGTTTTGTTTCCTGCTGCTCTGATAAAATACCCTGACAAAAGCAACTTAACGGAGAGAAGTGTATTTGACTCATAGTTCCAGATTGTGGCCATCGCTGGTGTGTAGACAAGTAGCAGGGACTTGAAGCAGATAATCATATTCTGTCCATAGTCAAGAGCAGAGAGCATGATGAGTCAGTGTGTGCATACTGGTATTCAGTTCTCTTTTCCATTTCATAGACATTCCAGGATCCGTAGTCCAGGGAATGGTGCTACCCACAGTGGACAAGTCTTCTCATTAGTCAGGATCATCCCCTACAGACATGCCTATAGGCTGACTTAATCTAGAAAGCCCTTCATTGAGACTCCCAGGTGGTCCTGGATTATGTCAGACTGACAACTAAAACTAGCTATCATGAACTCTGAAGCCCCTTGCACTACTTATCTAAAGATGAGAGTTGAGTGCTGAAGTTACCTGCTATTATATTAGGACTTGTGTTACCTTTTGTGTCTGTTTGTATTTATTTATGGAATTGGAAGTCCCAGCATTTGGTGCATATATATTTACAACTGTTACAGTTTTGCGGTATATTGTCCTCTATGTTAATATTACTGTAATGACCTTATTTATCTCTAATTTTGATTTGAGTCTAATTTATCAGCTATCATAATAGTTACATCAGCCCATTTCCAGCCACTGCTCACCTAATAGATTGACTTCCATTCATTGACTCTGAGTTTGTGAGTTATCTTTACCAGTGAGGTGTGTTTCTTGGGAACAACAAATAATTAGGTCCAGTCATCCATTTTAAAACCAATCATCTATCCAGTTTGTGTCTCTTTATTGGCAGGTTGAGACTATTTACATTGAAGATTGTTATTTACAGATGTTTACTAATTCTTGTAATTTTATTGGTGTGTTTTCTAGTTGGTATACTGAGTTAGACATGATCAGGTCTTTCTTAGTGCTTGTTTATTCATCTATTCCTTCCATGAAATTAATTCTTTACTGGGCTGTTATGATTGTGACTGCCCTTCACCAGATCACATAGAGGCAAAGTCTAGCTGTCCATCTTGCCCCTACTTCAAGAAAGGTACTTTATTATTCCCATGCAATTCAGGATGAGGAATTCCAAAACAGTGGAATGATTTTCCCCAGGGTCCCACACTCAGTAAGTCACTGACACCTGATGGGTTGGCTTCTAAGCCTTTTCTCTTTACCTCTCTGCTCTACTCTCAGTCCTTTCAGAAGAGTGGAAAATAAGGCAAGCTTGATGTCTCCTCTATGATTAACTATCATCAGTGCCTAGGAGAGAGGCTGCCTTTCTAAAAAAAATATTTTAAGAAGTTAATATGAAATCAAAAAAAGTCTTTCCTTCCTCCTATGAACATACTAAGCCTATTGTTAGACATCTAAGCACTCACAGTAGCCACCTGTCTAGGCAGCCAAGCTTCAGGTTTCCAGGTCAGGTAGTACTTGTAACAATATGTTGGAGTCTGCTGACTGTGGAATACAATAGTTGTACTGAATATAGGACTGAGGCATATCACAGCAGACTGAACAACTTTCTGTCACCTATGTCAAGAAGAAGGACTTCCTCAGTCCTGATCTAGGTAACAAATGGATGTCCTTTTTTTTTTTTTTTTTTTTTTTTAAGCTGTGGCTAAGTTCCCTGTAAACCACTGAGATAAAGCAAATGGGCCCTGTCCTCCCTACATCTCTTGGATAATTCCATTGACCTCCTCTGCTTTCTGGCTCACAAGTCCAACATTAGGACTCTCCTCTCTGTCCTTAAGGGCTCTCTCTCTCTATTACATTTACTTTGCTCATCACCAAGTACCTGGCCCAAAGCAGCAAAGGGAGATTGGGTCTATTGGAGCTCATGGTTCAGAGGAATGCAGTCTGCCATGGCAGGGCAAGGGTGACAGCGAGAACAGTAGGGTTCGAGGTGTTGACCGAGAAGCAGGAAGTGGAGAATACCAGTGCATAGTAGGCTTTTTCCCTTTTAGTCAGACTCTAACTCCTGCTGCCTACATTTAGGCTGGGTCTTCCTAACTCAATCAAAAATGTGCCTCATTAATGCTCGGTGTACTTCCTAATCCAGTCAGGTGGACAATCACAGTTGGCCACCTTGCTCTCCATGCTCTGATGTGGGTGGGACTGGGTGTCCTCCATGTATAAAAGATGGTAAAAGATGGTTGATTTGTTCTAAACAAAAGGCAAAGAGAAAATTTCTTTTAGTTTTACCTCCTTTTTCTGTTTCCTGCAATTTCTGCACACATTTTTTGCTTCTTTGTAGCATTTTTCTGCTAGAAGCTTGGAAAAAACAACAGAAATGATATAAATTCAATAGCAATGACTTACATCCTGAAGTCCAACAGCACCCATAATGTCTCATGTTAATTCTGAATGCAATATGTACTCTATTCATAGTCTCTGTTTTTAGCTGTTACTTTTATTTATGGAATAGATTTTTAATACAGTTCTTTCCCCTGAAATTATTAACATAATGAGAGGACTACTAAAAGTGGGAGGCTTAATTTATCACAGTGGTCGGCTGGCTGGCTTCAGTAGTTTGACATATATAAAATTTAGTCACAGGGTGAAAATACTCTCTCTGGTTTTATAGAAACTGGAAAGATTATTGATTAGAAAATGAAATTCCTCTATTAAATGATACACAGGGGATAACATTCAGCATGTTAATGTGAAAGTTTTTTTCCTTTTCAGCAACCAACCTTGTCTGATATGACTATGTATGAGATGAATTTTTCTCTCCTTGTTGAAGACATGTTGGGAAACATTGACCAGCCAAAGTACAGACAGATCATTGTAGAGGTTTGTATTT
>CABHPP010107751.1:0-18223 GCA_902168425.1 Peromyscus attwateri
GGGTCGGGAGGTGTCCTCTGCCTAAGGCTGAAGTCCACACACAGAAGCTATATGTCAGTCAGCAGAGGTGACTGTTGTACCCAGAGTCCCCCGAAGACCACCAAGAGACCGAAACCGATGCAAAAGCAGACTCTTTGTATTGTTACCGGTTAACTCGGGACTCTCCGTCTGTCTGACAGCAGCAGAGCAGGAGAGGCCCCCTGATTAGCAATGGGGCAGGGTTTTTAAAGCAAGGGGGGCTTGGGGTCTACAGACTACATAGGAACAGACTCAGGATTGGTTTATGGGAGTGGCAATCATGTTAGTAACTTTTAATTGGCTAGGGTTAGTTGGGGGTTACCGTAATCATTTGGGGCAAGCCTGGACAAGTCCCAGGCTTTGTCCTTGAGCTGCCTTGAAGGCTGACTGGACTGGGACGTACTGACTGGGAGCTAACTCAGTGGTCCAGGCTCTGTCCTTGACTCATGCACATAGCTCTGAGATGGTGAGGGGTCCCAGACAATAAACAATTGGCTGAGCCTTGAGCGGTCAGAGTACATGCAGAAAGGGAGCCACTGCAAGACAAGGACTTTGTCTTTTGTTCATGGCCCTCCTAGAAACTGCTTGCTCAAGTCTCAGGAAACTGAAATTGGGGCCTAATCTCTGAGAGAAGACTGAGCAGCCTGTTAGGGCTTCTGCCTGGTCCTTTCAGTGACAAAGCCAGTTGTCACTTTAAGTTGGCCATGTGGCTCCTGTCCACAGTCCCAGCACTCCAGGCCACAGCAGGAGAAGGAGGATCACTGGTTCCTAGGCCAGCCTGAACAGCGTAGTTTCAGGCCAGGCTCGTAGAGAGTGAAACCCTGTCACAGGAAATAAATGAAAAGTGAACGCCACCTGAAGAAGAAAAGGACAGATTATAGAACGTTTTATATAATGTCACATTTTATAGCAATGTCACATTGCTGTTGTGAGTAGTGTTTGAGTAAATATACAGCGAAGCAGGGGTTACTTCAGATTGTTATTTGTGCACCTTTTATGCATATCTGGAGCACTTATTTAGAGTTATTTATTTTGTTTGTATGTTGTTGTTTTGTTTTTTGTTTTTGTTTTGCCTGAATGCATATCTGTGCACCATGTGCATGCAATGCCCACGGAGGTCGATGCCCTTGAACTACAGTTACAGAAGGTCGTGAACCGCCATGTGGGTGCTGGGAATTGAACCCTAGTCTTCCGACAGAAAGACATCTCACTGAGTAGACCTGACCTGTGTAGAATTCAGACTACACTGGCCTTGAACTCACTGGGATCCCATCCTGCTGCCTCACCCACCTACCCCAATGCTCAGAGTAGGCCAACAGCACCGCACTCCATCGTCTTTAACGCGAATTTGATTCCATATTATTTACAAGTTGTAAAAATCTCTGAATTTTCTCTTTAAAGGGATACCAATAACTAGTGCCTCCTACTACGCCACAGTGACTCTTGATCAAGTTCGGAATATATTTCGTTCAGACACAGCCGTGCCCATGCCTTTAATAGAAGAGAGGCATCGGATTCTAAATGAGACTGGGAAAATTCTGCTGGACAAGTTTGGAGGCTCTTTTCTTAGTTGTGTCCAAAAAAGTGAAAAGAATGCACAGAAGTTAATGCACCTGGTTGTTGAAAATTTTCCTTCTTACAGAGATGTGACAGAGTTTAAGGTGAGTTTGTCGCCAGAGGATTTTGGAATCCGTAATGATTCTGAGTTAATGCTTTTCTTTCCAGAGCTGTTTTTAAGGCTAGCAACTTAAAATTTGAAGCTTATTTACTGTGGACTAGAAGCAATAACAAAATTTGCCTTTCAGATCCATTATTTTTTGTTTTCCAGTTGGAGATTTCCTTTATTTTGTCTTTTATTCCTTTAAAATGTTTTAGCCCTCAAAATAATGCTGTCACTTGAGGATAAAGAAGCACCTTTAGTACTTTAAAAGTTCACGAAGTTGGACGAGAATCAGAAGGTAGAATGTATAACAGTTTTTCTCTAGGAAAAAAGTATTTCTTGGAAAGCTTGGTGTATGTTTTCTTACACAATTATAATAATTTGTTTTATGATACAAAAAAATTAAATGGATGTACTTTTTAATGATGAGCATTGGTTTTATGCTCCCACTACACACCTAGGTTTCATTTTTGTGAAATCCTTTGGACTCCTTGTCTGTGAGTATTTTCTGTTTTGACTGATTAATTTTATGTGTATGAGCTGTGAGCTCTCGGCCTCCTGTGCTATGCCGTCAGTCAGGCCTGTGGCCTGTGGCCGGTCTCCTCCCCCAGAATCTCCCTCTGGACCTGTAAACCCAAACCAACTCTACTTTTTCTAAATTGCTTCAGATCATGGTGCTTTATCACAGCAACAGAAAAGCAATTAAATCTCCCTCCTCCAGGCTGAGTTTCTTTTCTTTTTTAGATGTGTTTAGTTTGTGTATGAATGTTTTGCTTGCCTGTGTCTATGTGTGCCATGTTCATGGCTAGTACGCATGGAGTTCAGAAGAGGGTGTCCCCAGGAGCCAGTGTTAGGGATGGTTGTGAACCACTCGTGGGTTCAGGGAACCTGCTTCCTCTCACCCAAAAGTCCTCAATAGCCACTTTAGAAATGTTCTTTTCATAAAAGGAGGTAAACCTTTTATGAAAGGCTAGGTAATAGGTTATTTCTCATTATGATGGAGTATTTTTTATAAGATATCATTTTTTACTGTTTAAAATTTACATGTTTTTACATTTTTACTTCTCTGTGTGTGCATGTGCACACGCCCAAGCACTTGCGTACACTGCATGTGTGTCAAGGCACCCATGTGGATGTCAGAGGACAAATACGTAACCGCTGCACTATAACCCGACCACAGATAAGCATGTTTTCAGTTAAAGAATTTTTCAGAAACAGTGCTGTCTACATATAAAGATAATAACTAGTTGAATTATAGCACATTGACATATATTTATGACTAATATTGAAAATGAGTGCGAGAGACTGGAGAGCTAGTTCAGAGGTTAAGAACACTTACTCAGTAGGGCGGTAGTGGCTCAAGCCTTTAATCCCAGCACTCAGGAGGCAGAGCCAGGCAGATCTCTGTGAGTTCAAGACCAGCCCGGTCTACAGAGCCAGTTCCAGGACAGGCTCGGAAGTTACACTGAAAAAACTTGTCTCAACCCCCACCCCACCCCCCCAAAAAACCAAACACTTCCTCTCCCAGAGGACCAGTGTTTGGCTCCCACCACCCATGCTGGGCAGCTCACTACCACCTGTGACTCCAACTCCAGGATATCTAATGCCTCTGGCTTCTGCAGGCACTCATACATGCGTCATAGACCACCACCATCCCAAACACGTGTGCAAATGTTTAGAAATGAAATAGTTTTTTTGTTTTTTTTTTGTTTGTTTGTTTGTTTTTTGTTTTTCCTTTTAAAGAAAGAAAATGCTGGCATCTAGGGATCTAGCTCCTTGGTCGCTCGCTATAGCTCCCTGTGCTTACCTTGTGCCCATGAAGCCCTGAGTTTGATCCCTAGCACTGGGGGGTGGGGGGAAGGAGGGAGAAAAGAAAAGAAGAAGAAAATGACTACTGAATGCAAAAGGTATCAAGACTTAATATGGTGATACTTTATTTGTGGTGAAATGTGATTTTATTTGTATGTTAATAAATAAAGTTGCCTGGGGGTCAGAGCTAATAGCAAGCCATAGCAGAAGTCTGGCAGTGGTAGCACACACCTTTAATTCCGATCACATAACAGGCAGATCTCTTGTGTTCAAGGATACAGCCAGCATGGAGACACACGCCTTTAATCTCAATACCAACCACAGAGACCTAGAGGTCAGTATAGATAGGCAGTGACGAGGAGGTCATATGGTTGGGTTTACAACCAATAAGAAGGCAGAACAGAAAGTCAATAAAAAGACAGACATACAGGAAGTAGGTAGGCCTCTTTCTGAGGGCTTTTAACTCAGCATTTGCCTCTGTGTTTCTTATTTAATAAGACCGTTACATCTACACTGAATATTTTATGTACCTTGGGTGACCGGGTGAGGGGGGGTGTGTGGGACATGACAAAACCAGGTAGGCATAGTGGGCACGCCTTTAATCCGAGCACTAGAGAGGCAGAGGCAGATATGTCTCTGAGTTTGAGGTCAGCCTGTTCTATGGAGTGAGTTCTAGTACAGCCAGAGCTACACAGAGAAACCCTGCTCAGAAAACAAAAACAGAGGATTTGTAATGATAATGTTTTGAGAAAGGGTCTCACTGTGTAGCCCTTGCTGGTCTGGGCACTGTGTAGACCAGGCTGCCCTCAAATTCAGAGATCTGCTTGCCTCTAGCGCTGGGACTAAATGCATGGGTTGCACACTGGGCAAGAATAATTTAAAAATTACATGTATTTATTATGTGTTTGGGTCAGGGTTGTGTGCTGTAGTGCAGTGTAAGTGTGGAAGTCAGAAAACAACGTTTGGGAGTTGGTTTTACCATGTGGGTCCTGGGCAACACAGACCTTAGCTTGCTGAGCCATCTTGCTGTTAGATCCTTTTATTTTCTGTAAAAAGTTTATAAATTCTTACCAACAGAATAGGATCGTTGTCCCTTGAAAAAATGCTTTCAACAAGTGCCCTTTTTTGTTTTTTTGGGACAGTCTGTCTCCATCAAGTGCCCTTTTTAAATAGTATACGTTAAGACTACACAGAAGCCACAGTGATCTGTATTCTTCATTTACCAGGGGAAAAGGATTGCCTTTTACAAACGAGCCCAGATCCTTGTGGCAGACACATGGAGTGTGCTGGAAGGAAAGGGAGATGGCTGCTTTGAGGACATCTCCAGTATCACCATATTTGCTGATTACAGACTGCCACAGATTCTTCTTTACTTTGGAGCCCTGAAATACTCAGATGAATTACTGAAGAAGCTTCTCAGAGGTTTGCAGCTTACATCCTTGTTTGCTGTTCTGTGGTTTGTTGCTGAGTCTGTTTGGGCTTGTTTACAAACAACTCCTTTGCTTACAGTATGGAATGTGGACAGATTGAAAATTGTGTTTATATGGAATACTAGGTTCTGGTCCTGGGAGTACTGAGTCAAACAAGCCAGACACAGCCTCAGTCATTGTGAATTTAACTTGTGTTCTTACATTAATGCCTAGGCTTCATTTTTTTTTTTTTCTTGGTTTTTCCAGACAGGGTTTCTCTGTGTAGCTTTAGAGCCTGTCCTGGAACCAGTCTGTAGCCCAGGCTTATGGTGATATTTTCTTTTGTACTAAAATGTTATTTATCTGTTAATAAATAAAGTTGCCTGGGGGTTAGAGCTATTAGCAAGCCATAGGAAAGCAGGGCAGTGGTGGCATACGCTTATAATCACAGCACTTGGTAGGCAGAGCTAGGTAAGTCTCTGTGTTCAGGGATACAGCCAGTATTGGATACACATGCCTTTAATCTCAATACCAATCATAGAAAACCTGGAGGTCTATACAGACAGGCCGTGATGAGGCGGTCATGTGGTTGGGTTTACAACAGAAACTCTATATAAAGACTTTAACACAGGAAGTAGCTCTGGTTCGGAGAGGTAGGACCACCACAGGAGGAAGGATAAGGTTTTAGCTCTTAGCTCTGACCTCTTGGCTTTCTTCCCTGCATTGGTTCTGTGTTTTTTATTTAATAAAACGGTTGGTTACATCTACACATGACTGTAGCTAGAGTTTTCCTGCCTGGCCCACAGTCAGGACAAATCTAGCTACAAATGGCGCCCAACGTGTTGGCAAGAGTTTCCACCTAAAACCTGAGAAAAAAGATTCTAAAATGGAGCTAAAAACAGTTCCTAGTTGTCTCTCTCAAGTTAGCGGCAGCCTGCCAGTTTGAGCTACTATGGCGGGTTCCTGACGTGTGCACTTGACCTGCAGTATGGCGGGAATGAGGCCTCTGCAAGTGGCACATTAAGCTGTGTGCTGGATTTAGCCTTTGCTAGTACAAAACAAAACAAAACAAAACAAAAAAAAAAAAGTTTCTGGGCTAAACGCTGCTTTGATAGAAGCATAGACCCACTATTTCTGAGAGTTGATGGCTCCCAGAACTGGCAGAAAACGTACCACCGCCATGTTGGGAAGCTGAGGTGGGCGGAGCCAGCAGCAACAGCGCTGTTTCAGTCTTAGAAGGCTGCAGTTTAAAGCAATAGGCTCAAGGTAATATAAAAAATAAGCCACGTAAAGATGGCTACCACACAGAGAATCTGGATTATGTTCGCTTTGATATTCGTAACTGAAGAAAAACATTTGATTGCAAAAGCTGTTGAGTTATGCCAAAATGTATATTTTAAAGGTACCTTGACTTCAAAATTTGTATGTAAGGATATGTTGCTTTGGAAAGGAGGCTCTGCTTTTGTTTCCACAGAAAGCCAGAGGCTATGGATTTGTTCCAGATTAAGATACATCAGGTTTGACCAGCCAAGACACCCTGAAAGGTCTCCGATGACACCAAGGCCCAGGTGATCCAACATCCAGAACCGTTTCAAGGCAACTGGCTCAGACAATACACCGTCACGGATTACTCCATGATCCTAAAATTTTCTTTGTGTCCCCATAAGATACAGTGCCCCCCTCCAGCAGGAAGTAGTAAGAGAAGCTACGCCCAAATTCCCAAATATACCAAACTGGCTTTGGAGATGTGTAAAAGTTAAAACCTTCCTCTTAAAAAAAAAAAAAAAAGAAAAGGGGAAGTGCTGTATGTCAAATTACTCTGATTGGTCAATAAATAAAACACTGATTGGCCAGTGGCTAGGCAGGAAGTATAGGCAGAACTAACAGAGAGGAGAAAAGAGCAGAAAGGTGGAAGGAGACACAGCCAGCCGCCGCCAGGACAAGCAGCATATAAAGATGCCGGTAAGCCATGAGCTACATGGCAAGGTATAGATTTATAGAAATGGATTAATTTAAGATATAAGGACATTTAGCAAGAAGCCTGCCACGGCCATACAGTTTGTAAGCAATATAAGTCTCTGTGTTTACTTGGTTGGGTCTGAGCGGCTGTGGGACTGGCAGGTGAGAGAGATTTGTCCTGATTGTGGGCCAGGCAGAAAAACTCTAGCTACACAGGCTGGCCTCAAACTCACAGAGATCAGCCTGCCTCCGCCTCCTGAGTGCTGGGATTAAAGGCGGGCACCACTGCCACCTGGCAATGTCTAGGTTTCTAAATGATTTTTTTTTTTCTTTCCCTTTTTTAATTCTTGCAGGAGAAATGCTCTCAAATGGAGATAGAGAAGAGGTGGAAATTAGAGGTTGCTCAATTTGGTGTGTCGAGCTGATCCGGGATTGTCTTCTGGAGCTTTTTGAGAAAAGGGGTGAGAAACCTCAGGGCGAGATCAACTCTGTTCTTCTGGATTTTCACTTGTGGGACTATGCCCGCGACCACAGGGATGACATGAAAGGAATTCCCTTTCATCGCACACGCTGCATTTATTACTGACACTGAATGTAAATGGATCCAGTGGAAATACTTGCACTTTTAGATCATACAGTCATTTGCATCATTTTGATTTGATATAGCTAGAAATCACAAGAATAGGTAATTGACTATCCAGTCTTTTTTCTTCTTGGCATATCATTGTGAATTCCCATAATCCCATAATCATATTGCATAATCTTCAATGATAATAGCCATGTTCTTCTTCTTTCCCTCTTTTGTGTTTCTATGGCCCTGGGGTCCTTGTGTATGCTAGGCAAGTACTCTATCACTGAGTCACAGGCCAATTTACTTATTTTCTATGTGCTATAATAATTAATATTAGATAGCGTACTTTAAGGATGAATCTTTAGCCTTTCCAGCTGCAGGGGGACTCAGTCTCTCTCGGACTGAGACACCCTTCCTTTTTTATTTACAAGGCATCTTTATTATTCTCCAATTTACACTTTTAGCAAGTCGATATCCATATCCCCAAAACATCCTAAGCTTCCAAAAGGACAATGGCAAATGCAGATTCTCAATTTATGAATATCACAGTGTGCCGGATTTTTCCCAACCAAGTTTTGCATAGGCTTTGCACCCTTGGGACTCTCTCAGACAAGACTGACTTCGAGGGCAACAAGGGAAACAAAAGGTGGATCAAGGCTAGGTGCTCTGGAGCCAGACCAGGTGTAGCTCAGTGGGAATTCTCCCATCAAGTAATGCTTGGTATGGTGGCACACATACATGTAATCCCAGTACTCAGAAGTTGGAAGCTGAAGGATCATGAGTTCTAGACCATCCTGGGTTATCTTAAAAGTAAAAAATAAGTGCTAAAGAGACAGTTCCCCAGTTAGGACATTTGCTGCTCTTGTAGAGGACATGAGTTTGGTTCCCAGCACCCACCCTGGGCACTAACAACTACCAGTAACTCCAGTTTCAAGAGATCAGTGCCCTCTGCTGGCCTCCACTGTAATCCGCATACATGTGCACATACACATAAAGTCTTTTTAAAAAAAAAATAGGTCTATGAATGCAGTGCAGTTGATGGAGTGAGTGCCTGCCATGAACAGGGCCCTGAGTTCAGTTCCCAGCACTGTATAAAACCAAGTGTGTGATGTTGTATACCTGTGATCCCAGCACTGAGGAGACGAGTCAGGAAGGAGACATTTAAGGTCATCCGTCTCAGCTAGATAGTACAAGACTAACCTAGAATACTCACGACCTTGTATTATTTTTAATACAGCACTTTAATTAATTCTTTGAGAACTGTATGCAGTGAACTTTGATCCTACCCCTCAGTCTACCCCAACTCCTCCCAGATTCACTCTCCTCACCACCTCCAAGAACTTGTCTGAAAAAAATAAAAAAGATCAAGCTTGGTGTTTTATTTTGGGCTTTTTATTGGTAATAGTAGTGGGTTTTGAATATCTGTTTGCCTAAATGTTTGTTTTTAGACTTCACTGGAACTGAATTAAGATCTTAGAAACTTCTTTAACATGGAGTGGAATATTATCATCAAGATAGAATTTTCCAAGTGTAATTTTAAGAGACTTACAGTAAGATGATTTCCTGTGTCACAGAGCTAAGTATCAAAGCTCTGGTGCAGCTGGTTAGTGTGTGGAGATGAATGCCAAGGGGCTGTCCTCACCCCTGCCTTCTTGCTGTAAGCACATAAACCCAGGAGAGGTGCTTTGTGTCTGAGTACCTTGCTGCCATCTGCTGGACACTTGTGACAGTGACTGAGCAGTACACAGCTTACATGGAGTAGCTGGTGCCTGTCCCTCCTCCTCGTGTGATTCAAGGGCAGGTGATCCTGTGCCCATCCAGAGGTAGGTGTGGTACAGTCTCACTGAGTAACTGTCAACCTGTCTCCTTGCTTGTGATCATCCTGGTAGCGGGGGATGCAGCTGTCAGGAAGGACACAGGGAAGTTCTCTTCTTTGAGAGATGGTCTGTTGAAGCATGGCAGCTGAGACAATAGTAGCCTTTGTTTTTATTCCATTCGATGTTGGGAATGGAACCTAGGGCTTCTGGTATTCAGTAGGTAGGCAAGTACGCTCCCACAGAGTCACACCCTCCCCCATTGCTGCCAATTTGAGGATCCAGAGTTCTGCTGTACCCATGGTATCTGTTCTGTTCGTGCACTTCATGCTTGAGACAAAAAACACATTACATTTTCAGTTTGTTTTGTTATGTACTGTGTGTGTGCACATGCATGTGCTTGCTGCCATGGCACATGTGTGGAATTCAGAGGGTAACTTGCAGGTGTTGAGTGTCTCCTACCACCATGAGGGTTCCAGTGATTTAACTATAGTCATCAGGCCTGGATGGGTTTATATGTGCCATGTGCATGCAGGGTCCTGCAGAGGCCACAGGTGTCACACTTCCCTGTAATTGAAATAACAGGGTTATACACTACCTGATGAAAGTGCCCAGAACCAAACCAAGGTCCTCTGAAAAGGAGTAAGCACTCTGAACTGCTCCAGCCCCTTGCGGAAAGTAGTTTTCACTGCTCAGCCTGCATGCTACCACTGGCTTCTGATGTCGCTACACCAAAGCAAAGGGCACACTGTTTTCAGGCTGCTTTCAGAAATTGTTTTCTCTATGCTACAAATGCAGCAGCCGTGCATTTGGAAGCCAGGCCACCATATGTCACAAGTAGCTTTACACATTTGCTATGACAGAGCTCAAAGTCTGTCAAGAAGAGCATCTATAGGAAGCTTCGGTGGGTCATGCTTGTGGTTTCAGAATTCTAGAGGCAGAGGCAGGAGGATGACTGTGAGTTTGAGGCCAGTCTGTGCTATATAACAGAATTCTACTATTAGCCTGTACCATAATAAAAGGCCCTACCCAAATAGTAACAACAAAAACCTATGGGGAACAAAAAATTTCATTTTCCAAGATTTTCTCCAAAAGACAAACTGTTAGTTTGATTTTTATAATGTGAAGAGCAGCTATTACAGCCTCATCACTTTCTTCCCTATTTCGCTGTTCTCAGGGTGGGCTAAAGGTCTGTTGATACTAACTAACTAACTAACTAACTAACTAACCGGTATCCATGTTGCAGGGCTGAAATTCAGTTTTTAAAATTTGATTGTGTGGTTGTTTTTTTTTGTTTTTTAACTTTTATTTCATGTGTGCGAGTGTTTTGCCTGTGTATAGGTATATGCACCATGTGTGGTGTCCAGTGCCTCCAGAAGTCCCATCTCCTGGAACTAGAGTTCCGAACAGTTGTGAGCCATCATGTGGGTGCTGGGAACGTACGCAGGTCCTCTACAAGAACACGTGCTCTTAACTGCCAAGCCACCTCTCCAGTCCCTAGTTCAATTAAGTTTAATGAAGCCTGGGTCAAAATGAAATGAAAGAATCTGTGATGAGGCTGGAGAGAGGGCTTGAGAGCACTGGCTGCTCTTGCACAGGACCTGGGCTCTATTCCCAGCACCCACATGGTGGCTCACCACCCTCTGTGACTCCAGTTCTAGGAAATCTGATGTCTTCTCTGGCTTCCTCAGGCACAAGGCACACATGTGGTACAGAGACAAAACATACACACACATAATAATAAATCCTTTTTTTTTTTTTTTTTTTGTTTTTTCGAGACAGGGTTTCTCTGTGTAGCTTTGCGCCTTTCCTGGAACTCGCTTTGGAGACCAGGCTGGCCTCGAACTCACAGAGATCCGCCTGGCTCTGCCTCCCGAGTGCTGGGATTAAAGGCGTGCGCCACCACCGCCGGCTAATAAATCCTTTTTTAAAAATAATAGGTGATGATGGTATCTGAGAAGCCTAGAAACTCTTTGAGACCCAATAGAATATTGGAAAGCAAACAAATAAAAATCTATTAATTCATAATTACACATACTCTAAGGAAAGAAACTATATTTGGTTTGGTATGTTGGTAGGAGTCAATTCATCACTATCAAAATTGATAAATGAAAGAAGGGAAGCAGCACTAGCCCTCTTATTCCTGCATGAACACCATTTCAGGGTAACTTTATTATAGAATGTGAGCTAATGAATGTAAAATGACTATTAGAATTTGAGGGCTGGAGAGATGGCTCAGAGGCTAAGAGCACTGGCTGCTCTTCCAGAGGTCCTGAGTTCAATTCCCAGCAACCACATGGTGGCTCACAACCATCTATAATGAAATCTGATGCCCCCTTCTAGCATTCAGGAATACATGCAGACAGAACACTGTATACATAATAAATAAATCTTTAATTAAAAAAAAAAAAAAAAGGCCGGGTGGTGGTGGCACACGCCTTTAATCCCAGCACTCCGGAGGCAGAGGCTGGTGGATCTTTGTGAGTTCGAGGCCAGCCTGGTCTACAGAATGTGATCCAGAAAGGCACAAAGTTACACAGAGAAACACTGTCTCCAAAAAACAAAAAACAAAAAAAAACCCAATATATATATATATATATATATATATATATATATATATATATATATATTTACTGTTCTGCAATCTAATGAATAGATCTTGAAAATGACTATCAGTGGCCACTGAAGTCATTAGGTGAGATGCTGAGGAGGGAGGGGCTGGAGAGGTGGCTTAGAGGTTGAGAAAACTCTGCTCTTGCAGAGGATCAATGTTTGATTCCTAGCAGGCACATGGCATCTCCCAACCATATGTATCTCCACTTCCAGGGAGCCCAGTGCCCTCTGGCACCAGGCACACATGTGGTGCAAAGACAGACATGCAGGCAAAACACCCACATAAAAATAGTTTTTAAAGCAGGTGTGTGGACATCACCCTCTGGTATGCTGCAGGAAGTGCACAGCCACCCCGATCTTGCCATAAGCTCTGAACATGATCTAGTAAAGACTCCAATTCTACTGTTTTACAAAAATGAAGGCAATAAAAGAAGTTAAATGAAAACACAGATAGGCTAGATCAAATCTAGTTTAAGAAATTCTGCTGGGCAATGATGGCACACTCCTTTAATTCCAGTATCTGGGAGGCAGAGCAGGAGGCTCTCCTGAGAGTTTGAGGCCAGTCTGGTCTACAGAGAGAGTTCCAGGACAGCCAGGGTTAGTACACTGAGAAAACCTGTCTCAAAAAACCAAAGGAAAGGAGAAAAGAAAGGAAAGGGAAGGAAAGGGGAAGGGGAGGGGAGGGGAGGGAGAGGGAGGAAAAGAAGAATTCTGAACTAATTGATGTAGCTTCTCCTCTCCCCCTTTTTCTCCTCTCTTCCCTTTAACATGCTCTTATTACATATCCAATCTGTCCTCACACTTGTGATCCTCCTGCCTCAGCATTTCAAGTGCTGGATTACATTTCACCTGACCCAACATAGATTCCTTTTAACAAATGAATGGTGAAACAAGCAATCCATAAAGAAAGGCGTGTGTGGATGTGGAGGTTTGGGTTGTCTGTCCACAAGTATCCTAAACTTCCGGTCTGCCATTAAGTCCTTTGTGCTCTTATCAGGAAAAACATAATTCTGCCAGGTGGGCAAGGTGAACCTGGGTCAACTATTTGAAAAGAGTTAACTGAAGTGTTTATCTAATTTTTCTTTTATCAATAAAAACTTGGGAGTCAGATATGGGCTAAAAACCTGAATGATCAGAGAAGCGATCAAGAAGCAACCAAGAAGCAACCACTGATATCCTCTCTCTCCTTCCTTGATCCAAAAAGACCGAGACTCTTCCTAAGCCCCTCCCTACTACTTCCTGTGTCTCTCTATGTCCTCAGTCCTCCAAAACCTCTATGGCTGGTTCTGGTCAGCTAGTAGCTAGTTCTGCCCTCTGATTCAAGGTAAACTTTATTGGCAGTCTCGGGAGTGTCAGGGTGCAATCAAAATATCCCACAACAGGAAAGACTGCTGTACTTAAAATAATTCCAGTAATATGTAATATTTTTGCTGTGTAAATAAATCCCCTATCTGCCAGAAAGGCCAGACTTTAGTCTCCTCTCTTTGTGTAAATTGTTCGAAATGTAACCTGGGGCCAGGATCTGAAAGAGATTTAAGGATGACAGTGTTGTGGAATGCATTCGCCTAAAGTGTATATGATTTAGTAAAATCTGTTGAACACTCAGCTCTTCCTTGGGTGTTAGTCCAGCCAACAAGCACTATGAAAGAGATTTTCCTTAATTAATCTCTAAGTGTGTGGAGTGATTTCTCACTAGGAAGTTATTGTAGGCAAAGGTAGGTACACTCAGTTGGTATAACAAAAATTATGTTTTATTATGCTGTGGGTCTTCACACAAGGTTTGCACTCCAGGTTCCTGACTGTGATCCTAAGCCTATCTCCCCAAGGCTGCATGTCTTAGCAAGAGATCAGGTCCAGTCTCTAATAGTAGTCTCCAGTTCAAGAGTCAGGATCCTGGGGGACAGTCTTCAGCAGCAGGACAGATCAGGTGGCATCTCTCCAGTCTTCAGCAGTCCTGAAGAGTGTCAAGTGGGTGTCATAGGGTTTCTGCTTACAAAGTTGTATGCCTGGTTACCTTGAGTAAGCGGTGTCACTGGGTTCTGGTTATTAGGTACGGCATTGAGTGTAGTGGGGATCCTGACTAGGCTATTTCTATGTACAAAAGTCATTTTTAAAATATGTTCATTACAGAGGGCATTCTATTTTATCAGGGACTTTTCTCCCCTTATTTTGATTTATGCTCTAGACTAGAGCTTCTCAACCTTCCTAATGCTAAGACCCTTAATACAGTTCCTCATGTTGTGGTGACTCCCAACCAAAAAGTTACTTTCATTGCTGCTCCATAACTGTAATTTTGCTATTGTTATGAACTGTAATGTAAAAATCTGTGTTTTCAGATGGTCTTAGGTGACCCCTGTGAAGGGGTTGTGACCACAGGTTAAAACTGCTGTTCTAGACAGATCACTAGAGAGAGCATAGGACCTTTGTGAAGCTCCTGAATCAGTACTCAGCTGAGCCGTTCCCAGGCTCAGGACTCAAACTGTGGAAACTGTCTGTTGTTTTCAGCCACTAATTTTCAGGGTAATCTGTTGTTTGGTAGTAGGTATTAAATGCAATAGGTGAATAATGTATCAGTCATCTTTCTGTTACTAGAGCAAAATATCTGGGCTGGTTTGAATGAGATTGGCTCCCACAGACTCATGTATTTGAATACTTGGTACCCAGTTAATGGAACTGTTTGGGAAGGATTTGGAGGTGCGGTCTTGTTGAAAGAGGTGTCACTGGGGGTAGACTTTGAGGTTTCAAGGGCCCAAGCCAGGCCTGGAGGGGTTCCTGCAAGGTTTACAGCAAGTAGGGAAAATGATCTGCAAAGAGACAAGAATTAAACTCAATCTAGACCAATTTTTAGATACTGGTGCTGGGCCATAGCTTCTAGAGTCTGATACCAGATCATTTACGTTAGCCATAGCTAAGCACAGCCCAATTTTGAAAAAAAAATTTTTTTCTGATAACTTATTTCCAAGTGCACAACAAATTTAAGACATCTTTACATTGAGACTTTTTTTTTTTTGAGACAGGGTTTCTCTGTGACAGTCCTGGCTGTCCTGGAACTCGCTCTGTAGATCAGGCTGGCCTCGAACTCAGAGATCCACCTGCCTCTGCCTCTCCAGTGTTGGGATTAAAGGGATGTGCAGCCACCACCACCCGACCTACATTAATATTCTTTACAAAGTACATCTGGTTTCTTTCACAAGAATCATTACTGTTGACTCAGAGATAGTACCCAAGATTTAGGGTCTAGTGAGATTCACTGAGGTAAACATAATGCCTGTGGGAGTCAGGATTGGCCTGGCCCTAAGATAACATAGAAGTCTCTTAGGCTGTTGTAAATTACAAGTGACATTACTCATAAGGATGGGTTTTATGGCCTAGAAGTAATGCTCAAGGTTTTAGGGGGAAAGGGTCTGGAAAATATGGGTATATTTCCCATATTCTGGAAAATATGGGCAGAGCCTGGCTCATCAGACAGCAAAGGATCATCAGGCTGTAAAGTACACCATTCCCAGCATTCCAGGAGGGGCAGGTTAAACATTTCCTTCCTTTGAAGGATGCCTGTGAGTTTAACTTCCCTGGCTTCTCCAGGGCTTATCTGTGTGCACTTCTTGCCCTCTCCAAGGCCCCTGTCTTATCCTCTCCACCTACAACTTGAAGATCATGTGTGCTCTCAGCTGCTGCTCCACTGCCTGCCTGTCACGTGCTCCCTGCCATAATGATAATGGACTAACCCTCTGACACTGTAAGTGAGCCCCGGTTAAATGCTTTCTTCTATATATTGCCTTGGTCTTGGTGTCTCCTCACAGCAGTAGAACAGCAACAGACAATACCTAAGATAAATAACTCACAAATTCTTGTAACAAGAAGTTATCTGGCTCACAGTTTCAGAGGGTTTATATGGTGATATTTTATTTGTGCTGAAATGTGGTTTTATTTATATGTTAATAAATAAAGTTGCCTGGGGTTCAGAGCTAATAGCAAGCCATAGCAGAAGCCGGGCGATGGTGGAGCATGCCTTTAATCCAATCACAAGGCAGGCAGAGTCTGTGTGTTCAAGGACATAGCCAGTTTAGAGACACATGCCTTTAATCTCAATACCAACCATAGAAACCAGGAGGTCTGTACAGACAGGCAGTGATGAGGAGGTCATGTGGTTGGGTTTACAACCAATAAGAGGGCAGAACAGAAAGTCAATAAAAAGACAGACACACAGGAAGTAGGTCTCTTTCTCAGGGAAGGACGGCAGCGGGTGATAAGAAGGCGGTTTTAAGTCTCAGCTATTAGCTACTGCTCTGACCTCTTGGGCTTTTTTTTTTTTTTTTTTTTTTTTTTTTTTTTTTGGTTTTTCGAGACAGGGTTTCTCTGTGTAGCTTTGCGCCTTTCCTGGAGCTCACTTGGTAGCCCAGGCTGGCCTTGAACTCACAAAGATCCGCCTGCCTCTGCCTCCCAAGTGCTGGGATTAAAAGCATGCGCCACCAACGCCCGGCTACCTCTTGGGCTTTTAACTCTGCATTTGGCTCTGTGTTTCTTATTTAATAAGACCGTTACATCTACAGGTTTAGTCCGTGGCCAGTCGGTGCCACCACTGCTCTGACCTGTGTTCAGGCTTACAACACAGCAGCTAGTGCACACAGAAGCAAACTGCTTACCTCAGGACCTCGAGGGGAAAGAGGGGAAGAGGAAAGGAGGCTTCTTGTTATTTCTTCAAGGACAGACTCTAGATGGTTGATGAGACGTCCGTCACTTCCCAACAGCACATTTAAACCCAAGTTTTAATTTAGCTGGACACAAGCTACAGTAGTGTGAGAGGAAGGAACCTCAACTGAGAAAATGTCTCCACAAGATGGGGCTGTAGGCAGGCCTGCAGGGCATTTTCTTAATTAGTGATTGATATGAGAGGCCCAGAACATTGAGGGTGGTTGCACCTGGCCTGGTGGTCCTGGGTTCTGTGAGAAAGCAGGCTTAGCAAGCTAGTGAGCAGCACCCCTCCATGGCCTCTGCATCAGCTCCTGCCTCCAGGTTCCCACTCAGTTTGAGTTCCTGCCTGACTTCCTCTCTCACTGGACTGTGACTCAGGATAGACCTGAGCCAAATAAACCATTTCCTTTCCTCTCCAAGTTGTCTCATCACAGCGATATCAACCCTGAGACACCAGAGCACAGCAACAGCTGCTGTGCAGAAAATGTTTTATCTGATCATCTTCAGCTAGATTTTCACTGAAGACCAAAATATATTAATCTGCAGGTTGCGTCCTATCACTGAGTTGTGAAATCAGTTGTTTGTGGAAAAAGTCACGGGGAATGAACTCTGGGCCTTGTACATTATAAACACATGCTCAATCACTATACTATACCCTTTGTGCCAATGAAATCAATTTAGGGACTTGTAGTCAACATTAAGAAAAGTTAAAGGGGGCTGGAGAAATGGCTCAGTGGTTAAGAGCATTGACTACTCTTCCAGAGGACCTGGGTTCACACCCACATGGCAACTTCCAATTGCCTGTAACTCCACCTCCAGGAGACCGACATTCTCACACAGACATACATGCAGGCAAAATACCAACAATGCACATAAAATTAGAATAAATTAAAAAAGAAAAGTTAGAATAAGATCAGAGCTAACTATTGTTTCATGAAACTCGTTTTCATTTATGTTCTTACACATATGTATTGAGTCATATGGCAAATTTTTTTTCATACTGCCCCATATGTTGGGTTCTCAAATTTATCTCTGTTAATGGAACAGGTAAAAGTTGAAAGCCATTGTTCCACTCCCCCCCACCCCAACTTTTTTATTCCTAAGAGGGTATCAATATATAGATCAGGCTGACATTAAACTCAGTCTTCTTGCCCAGGTCTCCAAAGTGCTGAGAATTACTGGTGTTCACCCATCACCAGGTCAGGTTCTGCACCTATAAGCAGTGTGGTGCCAGGTGCCTGGGGTCCTAGGTTTCCAGAAGCGAAGGCAAGGTTAGCCTGGGCTATGTAAGATCCTGTCTCAGAAACAAACTACCTGAGATAGTAGCTGGATACTGAAACTCAACGTGGAATCCAGTTTATTCATTTTCAAACCTGGCTCACATCTCAGAGAAGGCTTCTGGGCAGAGCCAAGCCCGGACTCCTCAGAGGGGGACCTTTGTGGGCGGGGCCTTTGTGGGCGGGGCCTTGTGGGCGGGTTTTGCGTGAACCTGGGCCTACCTAGGGCGGGGACATCTTGGGGCGGAGCCGGGGGGGGGGGGGGGTGGGGGGGGGGGGGGGGGGGGGGAGGCGTGTTGCGCCGTTGCCGGGAGAACTGTTGACAACAAAAGACGTGAGCGCGGCGGGGCGGAGAAAGGCCGCTCTGTGAGGCGGGGGCCTGCGAAGACCTGGGCTGTCCC
>CABHPP010107751.1:23831-37318 GCA_902168425.1 Peromyscus attwateri
CTGTGTAGCTTTGCGCCTTTCCTGGAGCTCACTTGGTAGCCCAGGCTGGCCTCGAACTCACAGAGATCCGCCTGGCTCTGCCTCCCGAGTGCTGGGATTAAAGGCGTGCACCACCAACGCCCGGCTGATATTTTTTTTAAATTAGCAGTTTCATCGAAAGAAGTTGGGTTAAGCTTAACATAGACCATAACCTTGTGTGTGTGTGTGTGTGTGTGTGTGTGTGTGTGTGTGTGTGTGTGTGAGAGAGAGAGAGAGAGAGAGAGAGAGAGAGAGAGAGAGAGAGAGAGAGAATGTGAGCATATGGAGGTCAGAGAACAACTTAAAATCGTCAGTTCTTTACTTCTGCTGTGGGGGTTCCAGAGATCGAATTCTCGTTGTCAGGCATGTGGCCACAACTGCCTTTGCCCGCTGAGCCATGGCACCGGCCCAGACCTTGGCTTTTGCCTTACTGAGATGACCTATGTTTTTAAAAAAGTGATCTAATCTGTATGATGGCTGTTGGAAGAATCATCAAAGACTGCATCCCTGAATTTCTTAGAGTGCTTTAGAATATAAGGGTTTACCATACATATGAGTGTTGCTTTTTTTGTTGTTGTTGATTTGATTAAAATTATTGAAACTGCCAAGCTATGTGTTATCCACCGCACCCCACCCCACCCCACTAAAGATAGTTTGTTGACTCTGGGATGTTGAAGCCCAAGGGACCCGAGTTTTTAGTAGTGTCACATACAAGGTTTCTGTTGTGATCCACGTGGGCATTCATTTTTACTGTTGCTCAGCTTTTTTTTTTTAAAAGGACTAGTGAACATTAATTTTCATGGTTAACATTTCCATAGCTGTTAGCTGTTGTAGCTCACACCTCTAATGCTAGTGCTGGGGAGGTGGGGGCAGCAGGATTGCCCTGAGTTCCAAACCAGCCTTGGCTACAAAGTGAGAACCTGTATAAAACCAAAATGAGTATTTCCATACCAAGTAGTTCACAAGATGCCATTGTCCAGTGGTCTTCTAGGTTGGTGATAATCTTAAGACCCACTTTTACAAAGAATATGCCCCATTCCAGACTGGCTACTTTCCCTCATACTCCTAAAACAATCGCTCTGGAAACCAAAAGAGATGTCCAAACAAAACAGGATCCAAACAGCCAATTCAGAATAAACCAGCGCACCACTGTCCAAACCAAGGGAGGGCTGAGCCCCAGAAAGAGCTCACTGACACACATGTGAGGAGGCACTGTCTGAACATTGGGCATAAGAGGTACCAAGGGCCAAACCGGGTGACTCCTCCTGTGAAAGTGGATCATTTTTGGGCCCCCATATTAAGGCATCAGAAACTGTTATAAAAAATTGTCACTTCAAAAAGGAATAAGAAATAGTTTATTCTAGGGCTAAATATGTGTGACCATGGTACAGTCCCAGCATCTGGGCATGCCTGTAGGAAATTATCATATGTTAGTTGATGTAGGAAGACTCTGTGTGTGTGTGTGTGTGTGTGTGTGTGTGTGTGTGTGTGTGTGTGTACACGTTCATGATGATCAGAGGACATCTGTGGAAGCCTGTTCTTTCCCATGTGGGTTCAGGGATCAAACTCAGGTTGTCAGGCTTGGTGGCAAGTACCTCTACAAACTGAAACATTTTGCTGTCCTGGGAGACCCATCTTAATTTTGGGAAGGACTGTTTCCTGGGAAGGGAACCCTGGCCTATATAAAATGTAGAAGGCAAGCTGAGCACTAGCGTGCATGAACTGCTCTTTTCTGGCTGTGGCTGGAACGTGATCATTTCTTCAGCTGCTGTCTAGGTTTCCCGACACCTTTAAGTTGCCGTCAATGGGATGTTTAAATCACAGCACAGGAAAAGAAACTAAGACAGTGTTTAGAGATAGGAAGACGTTTTCCTATTTGTTAGGATTTTTCAAAGTTAAATTCATTGTGTGTGTTGGGGTTGGGGAGTGAGTCATGGAGCATGAGTGGAAGTCAGAGGACAACTTAGTGGAGTTGTTTTCTCTTTCCACCTTTCCATGTGTCTCAAGGCTTGTGTGGCAAGTGCTCACCTGCTGAGCTATCACTATAGCCTATAGTTTTGATTGCTTTTGAACTAATGATTTTAGTTATTTTGATACAGAAACCCTTAAAACTGCTTTCATGGTTTAATTCTGATGTTCATGAGATGAAATGCCATTTATCAATACCTTCAAATATAATACAAATAATTTATTTAGTTACTTTGGTTTTTCGAGACAGGGTTTCTCTGTGTGGCCCTGACTGTCTTGGAACTCACTCTGTAGACCAGGTTGGGCTTGAACTTGGAAATCTGCCTGCCTCTGCCTCCCAAGTACTGGTGGTGTGTCACCACCGCCGGGCTAAAATATATGTGTGCCTGCATGAGTTTATGTGTACCATGTGTGTGCAGGAACTGGAGTTGTAGGCAGTTGTGAGTTGCCTGATGTATGTGCTGGGAACTGAATCAGGTCTTCGGGAAGAGCAGTAAGTGTTCTTAACCACTGAACCATTTCACTGCCTTCCCAAATATTTGCTTTTAACATTTTTAGAACTCCTCAGTTATTTTTTTGCCTGAATTTTCTAATTCTGTTAGACATTGTTCACTATTTATATTAGTGAACTAGAAAACATTACCACTGTATAAATATACAATAGAATCCTTTATATTTACTCCTTAACTTTATAATTAACCAATTCAATGTCCCAAGTCCCCTCAACTATTTTGAAGCAAACCTAAATGCTGAATTGTTTCATTATTAAATTAAGCACTTTACAAGACAGATCAACTCTTTGTAATTTAATTTGTACTGGTAAAGAATCCGTTCTAAAGGCTTTTGCTTTAAAATGTGTGGTTTTATTTGTGTAAATGGAGCCAGTAATTAAATTGTATCTTTTATTTTAATATACAGGAGTTCTGATCTTACATAAAATGGATGTTTCTCACACTGTTACTGAACATTAAGTAGATAATCTATTCAGTAAAATCCAAGCTGCAATGGAAGAAATACCAGTAAAAGTCGCTGTAAGAATTAGACCTCTGCTTTGCAAAGAAGTTCTTCATAATCATCAAGTTTGTGTGAGGGATATTCCAAACACCCAGCAGATTATCATTGGGAGAGATAGAGTTTTTACTTTTGACTTTGTTTTTGGCAAAAATTCCACTCAAGATGAAGTTTATAATATATGCATAAAGCCCCTAGTGTTATCACTCATTGAGGGCTATAACGCAACGGTTTTTGCATATGGACAAACTGGATCTGGGAAGACATACACCATTGGAGGAGGCCATGTTGGTAAGATTCTCAGATTCTCACTTAGCATTTTATAGTATGTATGAAGACTTGGTTTCTTTTTGTGACTGAGCACTGTTTTATTGGGTGTGTTTCATTTGGCTTTGCCCTGCTGATAAGCTGTGGCTTGTCTCCTGTTCTAGATGCTGCAAACACTGCTGTACAGCCATCTGTCTGAGTCCTTCATGGACCTTAACATTTTAATTTGTTTGGTTTCTATGGTACTGAAGTAGAGCTAGGCTGCGGTGCTTGCTAGCTAAGCACCGTGCTGCTGAGCTACATCCATTGCCGCCTTCTTTTTACTGTTTTGTTTCAAGGGAAAGTGTCATTCAGTTGCCCATGCTGGCCTTAAACTCACTCTGTAGCGCAAGTAGTCCTTGAAAGTATGATTCCCCTGCTTCAGCCCTCACCAGAGTTGGGTTTGCAAGTATGTGGCACTAGGCCCTACCCTGCCGTAGCCTTGAAAATAATTTTTGAGGTTAACATACAAAGTCCTAGGTTTCCTCAGGCGTCTTTGTATGCATGCCACTGTATTTTCTTCTCCATCATCTGCCCTCTCGCTACCCTCTCTCTGCCCGACTCTCTCCAGCAGATCCCTTTCTTCCTTCAGCTAGTTCTCATTTCTGCTTCTTGTTGCATGTTCCTTTACATTATTTCCCAACTCCTGTTAGATCTCTTCCTTCTCATGAGCCCCTTTCTAGTTTTGTGACCACACATATGTGCATATATATGCATATATATGATTCCTGCAAGCATCATGGTTTCATTTTTTATGGCTGTATAAATTCCATTTTGTATATGTATCACATTTATCTGTCGATGGACATCTATCTAGGCTGGTCTATACATATGCGATGTGTCTTCTTTTAAAAAAAAGATTTATTTATTCTAAGTATGAGTGCTCTATCTGCATGTACAACTTTATGCCAGAAGAGGGCATCAGATCCTCCGTGTGGTTGCTGGGAATTGAACTCAGGACTTCTGTTAGGGTTAGCTAGTGCTTTTAACCGCTGAGCCATCCCTCCAGCCCACTATGTGTCTTCTATACATATGTGATACTATGTGTCTATGTAAAATCTAGACCCACAAATAAGAGAAATCGCATGATACTTGTCTTCTTCAAGATGATGATAATATGAATGTCTCCAATTGCGTCTATTAAAATGACTAACTTCACTATTCTCCATTGCTGAAAAAAACTCCACAATGTACATAAACCACATTCTTTATCCATTCTGCTATTGATGGATACCTGGATTGCTTCTACTTGGCTGTTGTAAATAATACTGCATTGAACATCCATATGCAAGTGTCTCTGGAATGTGTGAACTCGGAGTCTTTTGGTTAAATACACAGAGGTGGTATAGCTGAGTCATATGGTAGGTCTGCTTTGTTTTTTGAGGACATTCCATTTTTCTGATTTCCACAGTGGTTAGACTAGTTTGCAGCCCACCAGCAGTGTGTGAGGGTTCTGTGTTAACTGCATCTTTGCCAGCGTTTGTTGTTTCCATGATGACTGCCGTCCCAACAGAGTCTTCTTTTAAGAACTGTCTGTTCCGTTAATTAGTTCATTTATTGATGGGATAATTTTTGGAATTTAAGTTTTGAAGTTGTGTATTCTGGATATGAATACTGGTGTGCTGTATAGTTGAGGAGGATATTTTCTAATCCTGCACTCTGTTCACTCAGGTGATTATTCCCTTTGCTGTGTGATACAAATTTTAATTTTATGTAGTTTGTCAGTTTGGGGGATAATTTTCTGTGCCATTATAGTTCTTTACAGAAAAACTATCTTTTAATTTTTTTTATTTATTGTTGAGGGAGCATGCCATGGCATATGAATGGAGGTCAGAGGACAACTTTCAGGAATCAGGGTTTTGTTTTGTTATTTGTTCAGTTTTTGTTTTTAGATCCAGTTTCTAACCCAAGCTGGCTTGAACTCAACGTGTAGTCCTCCTTTGGCCTCCACCTCCTGGTCTGAGGTTACAGATCCACACCACTGTGTCTGGTTCATGCAGTGCTGGAGCTCCAACCCAGCACCTCCTGCACACTAGGCAAGCACTGTCCCACGTGAGCTACAGTCCCCAGCTCCTTGAAATTGATTTTTAAATTAATTTGCTCAAGGCCTGAAACTATCATCTGTGACTGTGTTCATTTTCCTCCCGCATTCTTTCCTTTTTTAAAAAAATTTTTATATTTTATGTGTAAGTGCACTGCCTGTATACCTGCACAACAGAAGAAGGCATCAGGTCCTATTACAGATGGTTGGGAGCCACCTTGTGGTTTCTGGGAATTGAACTCAGGACCTCTAGAAGAACAGCCAGTGCTCTTAACTGCTGAGCCATCTCTCCATCCCCCACCCCCATTCTTAAACTCAGTCTATTCAGACTTCTACAGTCACTGAGATTGCACCTGCTATACATAATTCTAAATGACACCCACTCTGCTAATCTAGTGGTCAGTTCCTTTCTTACCCTGCTGGACCCATTAGCACCTTCTCCACTTGGTTTCCAGGTGACCGACCACATCCTTGGTTTTTCTCCTGCTCTACTAGTCCCTTCGTAGGTGCTCTGGCATTTGAACTAACAATTACAATGCTCAAGCTCAGTTTTTGCTCCCCCTACCCCTTTCTCTTTAAAAATTCTTGTCCTTAGTGGTCACAGCCAGCCTCATATTACATGCTGTCATTCTATCCTGATATCATATCAGGACCTGTTATATTTATCTTCCAAATCCCTCAATTACCAGAGTCCTACTCTGAAGTGGTCTCTCCACTCATCTCCTGCAAAAGACAGCAGAGAGAATAGTCTGTGTAAAATTTCAGACAGTATTGTTACTCTTCTACCCCTGTGGCTCTGACCTCAGTCAGAATGACTCCAAATGTACAGTAATCTACAAGGACTTCCATGATCTAGTGTACACCGCCCCTCGGACCTCATCTCCTGTGTTCTGGCAATCACATCAGGTAGTGCCTTCAACATGCGTCCTTCCACAATCAAGTTTTTGATCATGACCTTCATATTTAAAATTGCAATTACAGAGTCACACTCCAATCTCCTTACCTTGCCCTCCAAACACTCTTCCAGTTTTTGTTTATTTGGACTTATTTATTTATTTACTTTTGAGATAGCCTTCTCTATAGCCTAGGTTGGCTGTGAACTCTCATACTCCTATCTAAGAACCTCAGTGGAATGTTAGGTGTATACCACCACGTGTGGCCAGGATTTTAATAGACCATATAGTCTAAAGTTTTTCTTTATTGCTACTGCTTCTTTCTTCTCAGGAGGATCTCACATCATTAGAGAATTTTTTCTTTGTTTTGTTGATTGATTGTTCCCAGAGCCCTAGACTATTGCATTGTATGTAGTAGATACTAAATGCATATTTGTTAAATGAATAAATTCTGCATGAGGGATACATGTGAAAATGTTTGCCCTGAATTTTTTTGTATAGGTATATGTGCATGGTATGTATACACACACGTGTATGTTTCATGCCTGTGTATCACTTTCAACTCTATTCCCTTGAGACAGGGTCTTTCACTGAATCTGGAGCTAGGCTGGTGACCATCAAACCCCAGTGATCCTCCTGTCTCTGCCCTCTGGAGTTACAGACGTGCTTGTGCTGTGCCTGACTTATTACATGGGTACTGGAGCTCTCACCTCAGGGACTTGTGCCTGTGCAGCAAGTGCTCTTACCTGATGAATCATGCCCCAGCCCTTTTTTTTGGTTTTCGAGACAGGATTTCTCTGTGTAGCTTTGTGCCTTTCCTGGAACTCATTTGGTAGCCCAGGCTGGCCTCGAGCTCACAGAGATCCTCCTGGCTCTGCCTCCCGAGTGCTGGGATTAAAGGTGTGCGCCACCACTGCCCGGCTCCCTCCCCCCCTCCCCCCGAATTTTATGGTTGTATGGTTTAACCCTAGAAGGCCTTGAACTTGCTATATAGACCAGGCTGGCCTTGCATTCATTAATTCAGTTAATTACTATACGTTTTGAGACTGTGACTTGCTATGGAACTCTGGCTGGAACTCTGTCTGTAGGCCAGCCAGGCTGTCTCTGCCTCTAGAGTGCTGGGATTAAAGGTATGAGCCACCATGCCCACTCAGTTTTTAATTTTTCATAATAGAAATGTAAGAAAAATATATTAAGCATAAATTTTGGATTGTGGTTTTTCTTATATTTCAAGTTTCAGATATGCTTTCTATTTCTAAATTTTCAGCTTCAGTTGTGGAGGGTCAAAAGGGTATCATTCCTCGGGCTATCCAGGAGATATTTCAAAGCATCTCTGAAAACCCTAGCATTGACTTTAAAATCAAAGTGTCATATATAGAAGTGTATAAGGAAGACCTAAGAGATCTTCTAGAGTTGGAGACTTCCATGAAGGACCTTCACATCCGAGAAGATGACAAGGGAAACACAGGTGAAATAGCTCAGTGAAATTATTGAGTGCCTTCAAGTGGCATCTAGAAAAAAAATGTGTCAATATCCCAAGAATTAAAAATATATGCACAATGAATTTGCTTTTACTTTCTATTCATATACTTGCTTTGCCATGCTGGAGGTCCTCCAGCTAGGAAAGTGCTGTGCCACCAGCCTTCTCTTTCCATATTTAAATTTAAAAGATTTGGGGACAGAGTCTCATTATAATTCACCTATGCTGGCCTTGAACTCATGATTTCCCAGACTGGCTTTGAACTTTAATTCTTCTGCCTCAGCCTCATGAGTAGATGGGGGTCACAGGTTTGTGCCACCAGGCATGGCTCCTATGTTCTTGTAATAATTATAATCAAAATATTGAAACAAAGTATTCTCTCTGTTTGTCTATCTTTTTTCTTGATTTGAGAACTTGAACCCAGGGCCTCAAATGCTCTTTGTGCATACTCTCCCACTGAGCTATATAACCCCAGCTCCAGAGGTTTTGATTGTCAGTCATTTTAAAGAATTAAGTATGATGTTTGACCAGAAGCAACAATTGGATCTTAATGAATAAAAGATGTCTTTTAGAGTTTAAACATAATACTACTTCTTAAAACCATTCCTCCTGGAGCTTTGCTGAAATTATTTAATGATGCTAGTATTTGAAACCTTTGAATCATGCTAGTCTGAAACATTACTGTTTCTTTTAAGGGACTATCTTTTGGGGTTGCTTAGCAAAGGGCAGCGGTTGTGTGATTAATTTAATTGTACTGGATTTTGATGAAAACATGGTTTTTAAAACTTTTTGTTTTAAGTGATTGTTGGGGCCAAGGAATGCCAAGTCGAGAGCGTGGATGAAGTAATGAGTCTTTTGGAGGTAGGGAATGCGGCCAGGCACACAAGCACCACCCAGATGAATGAGCACTCCAGTAGATCCCATGCAATTTTTACAATAAGCATTTGCCAAATTGAGAAAAATACAGAGGCAGCTGAAGATGGAGAGTGGTATTCACATCGGCATATTGTCTCCAAATTCCATTTTGTGGATTTGGCTGGATCAGAAAGAGTGACCAAAACGGGGAACACTGGTGAACGATTCAAAGAGTCCATTCAAATCAACAGTGGGCTGCTTGCTTTAGGAAACGTAATAAGTGCCCTTGGGGACCCACGCAGGAAGAGCTCTCATATTCCATATAGGGATGCTAAAATTACCCGGCTTCTGAAAGATTCCCTGGGAGGCAGTGCCAAGACTGTCATGATCACGTGCGTCAGCCCATCCTCCTCAGATTTTGATGAGTCCTTAAATTCTCTCAAATATGCCAACAGAGCACGGAACATTAGAAACAAACCCACTTTAAATTTTAGCCCTGAGTCAGACCGAATGGATGAGATGGAATTTGAGATTAAGTTGCTTCGAGAAGCTTTGCAGAGCCATCAGGCCAGTATCAGCCAAACTAGCCAGACCCCTTCAGAGGGTGTTCCTGACCAGAATCGGATCCATTCTCTAGAGGAACAGGTATCTCAGCTCCAGGAGGAATGTCTGGGCTACCAGGACTGCATAGAGCAAGCATTCACCTTCCTGGTGGACTTAAAAGATGCTGTCAGGCTAAACCAGAAACAGCAGCACAAGCTACAGGAGTGGTTTAGCAGGACTCAGGAGGTCAGGAAGGCTGTCCTCGCCCCATTCCCAGGACACCAGGGCATTGGGAACCTGGAAGAAGGACCCCAGCATGTGACAGTTCTCCAGCTGAAGAGAGAACTTAAGAAATACCAGGTACTTAGACATTACTTTATTAATTAATGTGTGTTTTGAGATGGTGTCTTGCTCTGTAGCCCTGGCTGGAACTCAGTATGTAGACCAGCCAGGCTGGCTGGATCTCTTTCTTCCCTTGTTTTTTGTGTTCTGGGATAATAGGAGTGTGTGATCCCACCTGACTAATAGAATGCCCCTCCCTACTCTGGTGGTAATGGGGATTGAACACACAGCCTTGTATATGCTAGCAAAGTACTCTCCTTTCTGAGATACATTGCCAGATCTTCTTTTAAATAAAGTCTTATTCGATTATCCAGGCTGGCCTTGAACTCAGGAACTGCTCCTGCTTCCTAAGTGCTGGGGTTATGGTGTGAACTCTCACACCTGGATCATAGACAGCACTTGCTTAAGTGCTGCATTTATTTGGACAAGTAAGTCCTAAAAGTCATTTTGGAATTTCAGAAGTTCTAAATTATTTTTATTTTATTTTATTACTGTGTAGGTGGTATGTGAGGAATGCAAGCATATATTTGTGGAAGTCAGAGGACAATTTTTGGGGGTGTTTTTCTTTTTTAAATATTATTTAAAAATTAGCTGGGCATATTGATAGACTTCTTTAATCCCACCACTGGGGAGGCAGAAGCAGCTGGACCTCTGTGAGAGCTATACCATCCTGGTCTATATGGCAAGTCTAGACTGACCAGGGCTGCATAGTGAAATCCTGTCTTTTTTTTTTAAAAAAGGAAAGAATTATATAAAAGTTTCACTTGCCTTTCTTCCTTGACATCTCTCCATCTCATTTCCTGTTCTTCCTTGAATTTATTCTTTATTAGTTTCTTTTCCCTTTCCTGCGATGTGAGCAGAGTACATTCGTTAAATAGAACCTTTGAACTTCTGTAGCAATTTAGAGGATCAAAGAAACATTTTTAGAAACAAAATTAAGTTATGTTGCACTGAGTTTCCCTTCTTTGGGTGTGTGTGTTTGCAGGCTTAAACCCAAGGCCTTGAACATGTTAGGCACTCACTGTATCGCTAAGCTATACCCTCTGTTCTTTCTTGATTCTTTTTCTTTGAGACAGTCTTGTACGATAGCCTAGACTTGCCAGAAACTCCCCTGATATTCTAGTCTTTTCTGGAACTTGGAGTAATCTTCTGCCACAGTCTCCCAAGTGTTGGAATTTCAGGTGTGAGTCACCATGTCTGGCTTATTGGGTCTGTGGTTCTTTTTGTTTTTAGACAGGATTTCGGCCAGCCCAGGTTGGCCTCCAACATGTTAGCCAAGGATGGCCTTGAACTTCCAATCTTTCTTCCTCTACCTCGAAGTGCTGAGATTATAGGAGTATGTCAACCACACTTAGTTTTATTCATTGCTGGAAATCAAACTCAGAGTTTTATGCATGCAAGGCAATCACTCTACCAATTTAATTATATCCCTAGGGTGCCCACTATGGTTCTTTTTTTTTTTTTTAAGATTATTTATTTATTATGTGTACAACATTCTGCCTCTATGTATGCCTGCAGGCCAGAAGAGGGCACCAGATCTCATTACAGATGGCTGTGAGCCATCATGTGGTTGCTGGGAATTGAACTCAGGACCCATGGACCAGTAGGCAGTGCTCTTAACCTCTGATTCATCTCTCCAGCTCCCCCCACTATGGTTCTTGAAAGAAGAAAATACTTTATCCTTTGAGTCTGGATTATACATTTTTTTTTTTGAGACAGTGTTCTCTGTGTAGTCCTGGCTGCCTAGAACTCACTCTGTAGACCAGGCTGGCCTTGAACTCCAAAGATGTGCCTGCCTCTGCCTCATGAGTGCTGTGATTAAAGGCAAGGTATGTGCCACCATACCTGTCTACATACTTGATTTTTAAACAGTGGATGTGTGCATGTATACATATTGTGTGTATATATATTTAGTTCAAAATTACCTCCTCACATTTAAAAAATTAAATTTATTTGTGTGTGTGTGTGTGTGTGTGTGTGTGTGTGTGTGTGTGCCACATTGCATGTATAGAGGTTAGAGGAAAATTTGCAGGAATCAGTTTTCTCCTTCCACCATGTAGGTCCCAGGGTTTGAACTCACATCATCAGGCTTAGTGGCAGGCACCTTTACCCACGGAACCATCTCACTCCCACTTTTTTTTCACTGAAGATTATGTGCAGGAACTAGTAGAGAACAAGATAAAAATCAGTTCTGCTTTTGTGGAGTTTGTAAGCAAATTCCAGTGAGGGGGGCCTTCAGTTGTTCCTTAAGTAACACCGAGACCAACTTACATGGTATTGCTGTTTGCTTTTTAAAAAATTTTGTGTTTTGTTCATTTTTCATTATTTTATCCTTTTATATATATGAGCATTTTTGTCTGCATGTATGTATGTGTACCACATGCTTGCCTGATGCCCACAGAGGCCAGAAGAGAGCATCAGATCTCCTGGAACTGGAGTTATAAACAGTTCTGGGCTGCCTGGGTTCTGGGTATTGAACCCATGTCCTGTAGAAGAGCAGCCAGTGTTCTTAAACCATTGAGCCATCTCTCTCTAACCCTCTTTTTCTTTTTTCCAAGGAAGGATCTCCAGTAGTGTGAGATAGCCTTGGACTCTATATATAGCTAAGGATGGATCCTCCTGCCTCCATCTCCCAAGTCCTAGGATTACAGGCATGTGCCACCATGCCCACTGTTTTTTGTTTGTTTGTTTAAGCTGGAAAACAATTAAAAACAGTCTTTTTAGTTATAGATTTCAGCAAAATACCTCTTTACATGTACTAGGAAGAAGCCATTTCAAGCTGTACATGTGCCCCATGCCTATAGTCCCAGTACCCAGGAGGTTGAGGCAGGAGGATCTAGAGGTAGAAAAGTCTTCTGGGGCTACAAATTGAGCCTTGTCTGCAAATAAACAAAAAAAGCTCTTCTTGAACTTTTTAAATTCAGAGTTTGTTTTCACTTTTAAAGTTTGTAACTTCCCCATAAACCTTTGAAAACTTGGACTGTGTGTGGCTTAGTGGTAGAGCACTTGCCTGTAACTTGGAAAGCCCTGGGTTTGATCTCCAGCACTTGGGAACAACTTAGTAGAGCCATTTACATTTTGGTAAATGTCTTTGATATGTGACTTAGTAGAAGATACTTGTATTTTCTTATGATTTAGCAAGATCTTGTCAAAGTTATAAGGAAAATATATCTTTTTTTTTTTTTTTTTTTTAGAGCTGAGGACCGAACTCAGGGCCTTGCGCTTGCTAGGCAAGTGCTCTACCACTGAGCTAAATCCCCAACCCCAGAAAATATATCTTTATGTAGATTTATAATTGGCAGAGTATTTCAATAACTTTTGAGATAATTGTGGACATTTTTTGATATTACACCAAAACTTAATAAGTGAAAATTATCCATTGACTTGCAAAGAGTGATTTGAAATTATTTTGTTATATTATGATTTATAAACTAAAACCTACTGGTCTCTATCTTGACCTTTGAGTGAATCTTTTTTCTGCTTATGATTTTAATGATTATACAGTGGTCATTTGGAAAAGAATTTAGTGTTACAGATATTCCAAGTGTTTAAACATTTTTATTTTAAATTTCTTAATGTCACTGGTGATCTCACTAGCAGAGTCTTTAGCAGTTATATGGAGCTGTTACACTCACAGTTGCAGAAATGGTTTCTAAAAATCTTAATTTTTTTAATGAAACTTGAAGTTTATATTTTTGTAACAAAAATATATTATAGCACAAATTCTAATTGGTCTTAATAATAAAAACCCAGAGTCAATATCAGGATGAAAGCTGAACGATCAGAGAAGCAGAGCAGCCAACCATTAGAAATACCTCTTGGGGGCTGGAGAGATGGCTCAGTGGTTAAGAGCACCAACTGCTCTTCCAGAGGTCCTGAGTTCAATTCCCAGCAACCACATGGTGGCTCACAACCATCTGTAATGAGATCTGGTGCTCTCTTCTGGCCTGCAAGGACACATGCAGGCAGAATATTGTATACATAATAAATAAATAAATAAATAAATAAATAAATAAATAAATAAATAAAT